>JAKVIS010000184.1:0-114381 GCA_033119425.1 Bufotes viridis | reverse complement strand
GCCAAAATAGCAATCCCCTAAATCTGGTGTTCCAGCAGTGGCTGGCCAAGTTTAATAGTGTCCGGCAAAGGATATATTTTTTCTGTGGTGAAATTCAATTGCCAAAATAGCAATACCCTAAATCAGTGGATTCTGCTGTGTATTATTTTCTGGGATTGAAATTCAATTGCAAAAATAGAAATATCGTAAATCTGGTGTTCCAGCTGTGACTGGACAAGTTTCTTAGTGTCCGTCAAAGGATATATTATTTTCTGGGGTGAAATTCAATAGCCAAAATAGCAATCCCCTAAATCTGGTGTTCCAGCAGTGGCTGGCCAAGTTTAATAGTGTCCGGCAAAGGATATTTTTTTTTCTGGGGTGAAATTCAATTGGCAAAATAGCAATACCCTAAATCAGTGGTTTCTGCTGTGTATTATTTTCTGGGGTGAAATTCAGTTGCAAAAATAGAAATACCGTAAATCTGGTGTTCCAGCTGTGACTGGACAAGTTTCTTAGTGTCCGAAAAAAGAATATATTATTTTCTGGGGTGAAATTCAATTGCCAAAATAGCAATCCCCTAAATCTGATGTCCCCTCAGTGGCTGGACAAGTTTAATAGAGTCCGGCAAAGGATAGATAACTTTCTGGGGTGAAATTCAATTGCCAAAATAGCAATACCGTTAATCAGTGGTTTCAGCTGTGGCTGGCCAAGTTTAATAGTGTTCGGCAAAGGATATATTTTGTTCTGGGGTGAAATTCAATAGCCTAAATAGCAATCCCCTTAATCTGGTGTCCCAGCAGTGGCTGGCCAAGTTTAATAGGGTCCGGCAAAGGATATATTTTATTCTGGGGTGAAATTCAATAGCCAAAATAGCAATCCCCTAAATCTGGTGTCCCCTCAGTGGCTGGACAAGTTTAATAGTGTCCGGCAAAGGATAGATAATTTTTTTCTTGGGTTAAATTCAATTGCCAAAATATCAATAACATAAATCAGTGGTTTCAGCTGTGGCTGGCCAAGTTTAATTGTGTCTGTCAAAGGACAGATTATTTTCTGGGGTGAAATTCAATTGCCAAAATAGCAATACAGTAAATAAGTGGTTTCAGCTTTGGCTGGCCAAGTTTAATAGTGTCCGTCAAAGGATATATTTTGTTCTGGGGTGAAATTCAATAGCCAAAATAGCAATCCCCTAAATCTGGTGTCCCAGCAGTGGCTGGCCAAGTTTAATAGTGTCCGGCAAAGGATATTTTTTTCTGGGGTGAAATTCAATTCAAAAATAGCAATCCTCTAAATCTGGTGTTCCAGCTGTGGCTAGCCAAGTGTAATACTGTCTGCTGTCTGGCAAAGGATAGATTTTTTTCTGTGGTGAAATTCATATGCCAAAATAGCAATACCCTAAAACTGGTGTCTCCTCAGTGGCTGGCCAAGTTTAATAGTGTCCGGCAAAGGATAGATAATTTTCTGGGGTGAAATTCAATTGCCAAAATAGCAATCCCTAAACCATGTGTCCCAGCAGTGGCTGGCCAAGTTTAATAGTGTCCGGCAAAGGATATATTCTGTTCTGGGGTGAAATTCAATAGCCAAAATAGCAATCCCCTAAATCTGGTGTTCCAGCAGTGGCTGGCCAAGTTTAATAGTGTCCGGCAAAGGATATATTTTTTCTGTGGTGAAATTCAATTGCCAAAATAGCAATCCCATAAATCTGGTGTCCCCTCAGTGGCTGGACAAGTTTAATAGTGTCCGGCAAAGGATAGATAATTTTTTTCTTGGGTTAAATTCAATTGCCAAAATATCAATAACATAAATCAGTGGTTTCAGCTGTGGCTGGCCAAGTTTAATTGTGTCTGTCAAAGGACAGATTATTTTCTGTGGTGAAATTCAATTGCCAAAATAGCAATACAGTAAATAAGTGGTTTCAGCTGTGGCTGGCCAAGTTTAATAGTGTCCGTCAAAGGATATATTTTGTTCTGGGGTGAAATTCAATAGCCAAAATAGCAATCCCCTAAATCTCATGTCCCAGCAGTGGCTGGCCAAGTTTACTCGTGTCCGGCAAAGGATATATTTTTTCTGGGGTGACATTCAATTGCCAAAATGGATATACCATTAATCAGTGGTTTCAGCTGTGGCTGGCCAAGTTTAATAGAGTCCGTCAAAGGATATATTATTTTCTGGGGTGAAATTCAATTGCCAAAATAGCAATACCGTCAATCAGTGGTTTCAGCTGTGGCTGGCCAAGTTTAATAGTGTCCGGCAAAGGATATATTTTGTTCTGGGGTGAAATTCAGTTGCAAAAATAGAAATACTGTAAATCTGGTGTTCCAGCAGTGGCTGGTCAAGTTTAATAGTGTCCAGTAAAGAAAATATTTTGTTCTGGGGTAAAATTCAATTGCCAAAATAGCAATCCCCTAAATATGGTGTCCCAGCAGTGGCTGGCCAAGTTTAATACTGTCCGGCAAAGGATATATTTTTTTCTTGGGTGAAATTCAATTGCCAAAATAGCAATAGCATAAATCAGTGGTTTCAGCTGTTGCTGGCCAAGTTTAATAGTGTCCATCAAAGGATATAATTTTTTCTGGGGTGAAATTCAGTTGAAAAAAAAGCAATCCCCTAAATCTGAAGTCCCAGCAGTGGCTGGCCAAGTTTAATAGTGTCTGGCAAAGTATATATTTTGTTCTGGGTTAAAATTCAATAGCCAAAATAGCAATCCCCTAAATCTGGTGTCCCAGCAGTGGCTGGCAAAGTTCAATATTGTCCGGCAAGGGATATATTTTGTTCTGGGGTTAAATTCAATAGCCAAAATATCACTCCCCTAAATCTGGTGTCCCAGCAGTGGCTGGCCAAGTTTAATAGTGTCCGGCAAAGGATATGTTTTTTTTACTGGGGTGAAATTCAATTCAAAAATAGCAATCCTCTAAATCTGGTGTTCCAGCTATGGCTAGCCAAGTGTAATACTGTCTCCTGTCTGGCAAAGGATAGATTTTTTTCTGTGGTGAAATTCATATGCCAAAATAGCAATCCCCTAAAACTGGTGTCTCCTCAGTGGCTGGCCAAGTTTAATAGTGTCCGGCAAAGGATAGATAATTTTCTGGGGTGAAATTCAATTGCCAAAATAGCAATCCCTAAACCATGTGTCCCAGCAGTGGCTGGCCAAGTTTAATAGTGTCCGGCAAAGGATATATTCTGTTCTGGGGTGAAATTCAATAGCCAAAATAGCAATCCCCTAAATCTGGTGTTCCAGCAGTGACTGGCCAAGTTTAATAGTGTCCGGCAAAGGATATATTTTTTTCTGTGGTGAAATTCAATTGCCAAAATAGCAATCCCCTAAATCTGGTGTCCCCTCAGTGGCTGGACAAGTTTAATAGTGTCCGGCAATGGATAGATAATTTTTTTCTTGGGTTAAATTCAATTGCCAAAATATCAATAACATAAATCAGTGGTTTCAGCTGTGGCTGGCCAAGTTTAATTGTGTCTGTCAAAGGACAGATTATTTTCTGGGGTGAAATTCAATTGCCAAAATAGCAATACAGTAAACAAGTGGTTTCAGCTGTGGCTGGCCAAGTTTAATAGTGTCCGTCAAAGGATATATTTTGTTCTGGGGTGAAATTCAATAGCCAAAATAGCAATCCCCTAAATCTCATGTCCCAGCAGTGGCTGGCCAAGTTTACTCGTGTCCGGCAAAGGATATATTTTTCTGGGGTGATATTCAATTGCCAAAATGGATATACCATTAATCAGTGGTTTCAGCTGTGGCTGGCCAAGTTTAATAGAGTCCGTCAAAGGATATATTATTTTCTGGGGTGAAATTCAATTGCCAAAATAGCAATACCGTCAATCAGTGGTTTCAGCTGTGGCTGGCCAAGTTTAATAGTGTCCGGCAAAGGATATATTTTGTTCTGGGGTGAAATTCAGTTGCAAAAATAGAAATACTGTAAATCTGGTGTTCCAGCAGTTGCTGGTCAAGTTTAATAGTGTCCGGTAAAGGATATATTTTGTTCTGGGGTGAAATTCAATTGCCAAAATAGCAATCCCCTAAATCTGGTGTCCCAGCAGTGGCTGGCCAAGTTTAATACTGTCCGGCAAAGGATATATTTTTTTCTTGGGTGAAATTCAATTGCCAAAATAGCAATAGCATAAATCAGTGGTTTCAGCTGTTGCTGGCCAAGTTTAATAGTGTCCATCAAAGGATATCATTTTTTCTGGGGTGAAATTCAGTTGAAAAAAAAGCAATCCCCTAAATCTGAAGTCCCAGCAATGGCTGGCCAAGTTTAATAGTGTCTGGCAAAGTATATATTTTGTTCTGGGTTAAAATTCAATAGCCAAAATAGCAATCCCCTAAATCTGGTGTCCCAGCAGTGGCTGGCCAAGTTCAATAGTGTCCGGCAAGGGATATATTTTGTTCTGGGGTGAAATTCAATAGCCAAAATATCACTCCCCTAAATCTGGTGTCCCAGCAGTGGCTGGCCAAGTTTAATAGTGTACGCCAAAGGATATTTTATTTTTTTTCTGGGGTGAAATTCAATTCAAAAATAGCAATCCTCTAAATCTGGTGTTCCAGCTGTGGCTAGCCAAGTGTAATACTGTCTGCTGTCTGGCAATGGATAGATTTTTTTCTGTGGTGAAATTCATATGCCAAAATAGCAATCCCCTAAAACTGGTGTCTCCTCAGTGGCTGGCCAAGTTTAATAGTGTCCGGCAAAGGATAGATAATTTTCTGGGGTGAAATTCAATTGCCAAAATAGCAATCCCCTAAACCATGTGTCCCAGCAGTGGCTGGCCAAGTTTAATAGTGTCCGGCAAAGGATATATTCTGTTCTGGGGTGAAATTCAATAGCCAAAATAGCAATCCCCTAAATCTGGTGTTCCAGCAGTGGCTGGCAAAGTTTAATAGTGTCCGGCAAAGGATATATTTTTTTCTGTGGTGAAATTCAATTGCCAAAATAGCAATCCCCTAAATCTGGTGTCCCCTCAGTGGCTGGACAAGTTTAATAGTGTCCGGCAAAGGATAGATAATTTTTTTCTTGGGTTAAATTCAATTGCCAAAATATCAATAACATAAATCAGTGGTTTCAGCTGTGGCTGGCCAAGTTTAATTGTGTCTGTCAAAGGACAGATTATTTTCTGGGGTGAAATTCAATTGCCAAAATAGCAATACAGTAAATAAGTGGTTTCAGCTGTGGCTGGCCAAGTTTAATAGTGTCCGTCAAAGGATATATTTTGTTCTGGGGTGAAATTCAATAGCCAAAATAGCAATCCCTAAATCTCATGTCCCAGCAGTGGCTGGCCAAGTTTACTCGTGTCCGGCAAAGGATATATTTTTTCTGGGGTGACATTCAATTGCCAAAATGGATATACCATTAATCAGTGGTTATAGCTGTGGCTGGCCAAGTTTAATAGAGTCGGTCAAAGGATATATTATTTTCTGGGGTGAAATTCAATTGCCAAAATAGCAATACCGTCAATCAGTGGTTTCAGCTGTGGCTGGCCAAGTTTAATAGTGTCCGGCAAAGGATATATTTTGTTCTGGGGTGAAATTCAGTTGCAAAAATAGAAATACTGTAAATCTGGTGTTCCAGCAGTGGCTGGTCAAGTTTAATAGTATCTGGTAAAGGATATATTTTGTTCTGGGGTGAAATTCAATTGCCAAAATAGCAATCCCCTAAATCTGGTGTCCCAGCAGTGGCTGGCCAAGTTTAATAGTGTCCGGCAAAGTATATATTTTGTTCTGGGTTAAAATTCAATAGCCAAAATAGCAATCCCCTAAATCTGGTGTCCCAGCAGTGGCTGGCCAAGTTCAATAGTGTCCGGCAAGGGATATATTTTGTTCTGGGGTGAAATTCAATAGCCAAAATATGACTCCCCTAAATCTGGTGTCCCAGTAGTGGCTGGCCAAGTTTAATAGTGTCCGGCAAAGGTTTTTTTATTTCTGGGGTGAAATTCAATTCAAAAATAGCAATCCTCTAAATCTGGTGTTCCAGCTGTGGCTAGCCAAGTGTAATACTGTCTGCTGTCTGGCAAAGGATAGATTTTTTTCTGTGGTGAAATTCATATGCCAAAATAGCAATCCCCTAAATATGGTGTCTCCTCAGTGGCTGGCCAAGTTTAATAATGTCCGGCAAAGGATAGATAATTTTCTGGGGTGAAATTCAATTGCCAAAATAGCAATCCCCTAAACCATGTGTCCCAGCAGTGGCTGGCCAAGTTTAATAGTGTCCGGCAAAGGATATATTCTGTTCTGGGGTGAAATTCAATAGCCAAAATAGCAATCCCTAAATCTGGTGTTCCAGCAGTGGCTGGCCAAGTTTAATAGTGTCCGGCAAAGGATATATTTTTTCTGTGGTGAAATTCAATTGCCAAAATAGCAATACCCTAAATCAGTGGATTCTGCTGTGTATTATTTTCTGGGATTGAAATTCAATTGCAAAAATAGAAATATCGTAAATCTGGTGTTCCAGCTGTGACTGGACAAGTTTCTTAGTGTCCGTCAAAGGATATATTATTTTCTGGGGTGAAATTCAATAGCCAAAATAGCAATCCCCTAAATCTGGTGTTCCAGCAGTGGCTGGCCAAGTTTAATAGTGTCCGGCAAAGGATATTTTTTTTTCTGGGGTGAAATTCAATTGGCAAAATAGCAATACCCTAAATCAGTGGTTTCTGCTGTGTATTATTTTCTGGGGTGAAATTCAGTTGCAAAAATAGAAATACCGTAAATCTGGTGTTCCAGCTGTGACTGGACAAGTTTCTTAGTGTCCGAAAAAAGAATATATTATTTTCTGGGGTGAAATTCAATTGCCAAAATAGCAATCCCCTAAATCTGATGTCCCCTCAGTGGCTGGACAAGTTTAATAGAGTCCGGCAAAGGATAGATAACTTTCTGGGGTGAAATTCAATTGCCAAAATAGCAATACCGTTAATCAGTGGTTTCAGCTGTGGCTGGCCAAGTTTAATAGTGTTCGGCAAAGGATATATTTTGTTCTGGGGTGAAATTCAATAGCCTAAATAGCAATCCCCTTAATCTGGTGTCCCAGCAGTGGCTGGCCAAGTTTAATAGGGTCCGGCAAAGGATATATTTTATTCTGGGGTGAAATTCAATAGCCAAAATAGCAATCCCCTAAATCTGGTGTCCCCTCAGTGGCTGGACAAGTTTAATAGTGTCCGGCAAAGGATAGATAATTTTTTTCTTGGGTTAAATTCAATTGCCAAAATATCAATAACATAAATCAGTGGTTTCAGCTGTGGCTGGCCAAGTTTAATTGTGTCTGTCAAAGGACAGATTATTTTCTGGGGTGAAATTCAATTGCCAAAATAGCAATACAGTAAATAAGTGGTTTCAGCTTTGGCTGGCCAAGTTTAATAGTGTCCGTCAAAGGATATATTTTGTTCTGGGGTGAAATTCAATAGCCAAAATAGCAATCCCCTAAATCTGGTGTCCCAGCAGTGGCTGGCCAAGTTTAATAGTGTCCGGCAAAGGATATTTTTTTCTGGGGTGAAATTCAATTCAAAAATAGCAATCCTCTAAATCTGGTGTTCCAGCTGTGGCTAGCCAAGTGTAATACTGTCTGCTGTCTGGCAAAGGATAGATTTTTTTCTGTGGTGAAATTCATATGCCAAAATAGCAATCCCCTAAAACTGGTGTCTCCTCAGTGGCTGGCCAAGTTTAATAGTGTCCGGCAAAGGATAGATAATTTTCTGGGGTGAAATTCAATTGCCAAAATAGCAATCCCTAAACCATGTGTCCCAGCAGTGGCTGGCCAAGTTTAATAGTGTCCGGCAAAGGATATATTCTGTTCTGGGGTGAAATTCAATAGCCAAAATAGCAATCCCCTAAATCTGGTGTTCCAGCAGTGACTGGCCAAGTTTAATAGTGTCCGGCAAAGGATATATTTTTTCTGTGGTGAAATTCAATTGCCAAAATAGCAATCCCCTAAATCTGGTGTCCCCTCAGTGGCTGGACAAGTTTAATAGTGTCCGGCAAAGGATAGATAATTTTTTTCTTGGGTTAAATTCAATTGCCAAAATATCAATAACATAAATCAGTGGTTTCAGCTGTGGCTGGCCAAGTTTAATTGTGTCTGTCAAAGGACAGATTATTTTCTGGGGTGAAATTCAATTGCCAAAATAGCAATACAGTAAATAAGTGGTTTCAGCTGTGGCTGGCCAAGTTTAATAGTGTCCGTCAAAGGATATATTTTGTTCTGGGGTGAAATTCAATAGCCAAAATAGCAATCCCCTAAATCTCATGTCCCAGCAGTGGCTGGCCAAGTTTACTCGTGTCCGGCAAAGGATATATTTTTCTGGGGTGACATTCAATTGCCAAAATGGATATACCATTAATCAGTGGTTTCAGCTGTGGCTGGCCAAGTTTAATAGAGTCCGTCAAAGGATATATTATTTTCTGGGGTGAAATTCAATTGCCAAAATAGCAATACCATCAATCAGTGGTTTCAGCTGTGGCTGGCCAAGTTTAATAGTGTCCGGCAAAGGATATATTTTGTTCTGGGGTGAAATTCAGTTGCAAAAATAGAAATACTGTAAATCTGGTGTTCCAGCAGTGGCTGGTCAAGTTTAATAGTGTCCGGTAAAGGATATATTTTGTTCTGGGGTGAAATTCAATTGCCAAAATAGCAATACCATCAATCAGTGGTTTCAGCTGTGGCTGGCCAAGTTTAATAGTGTCCGGCAAAGGATATATTTTGTTCTGGGGTGAAATTCAGTTGCAAAAATAGAAATACTGTAAATCTGGTGTTCCAGCAGTGGCTGGTCAAGTTTAATAGTGTCCGGTAAAGGATATATTTTGTTCTGGGGTGAAATTCAATTGCCAAAATAGCAATCCCCTAAATCTGGTGTCCCAGCAGTGGCTGGCCAAGTTTAATACTGTCCGGCAAAGGATATATTTTTTTCTTGGGTGAAATTCAATTGCCAAAATAGCAATAGCATAAATCAGTGGTTTCAGCTGTTGCTGGCCAAGTTTAATAGTGTCCATCAAAGGATATCATTTTTTCTGGGGTGAAATTCTGTTGAAAAAAAGCAATCCCCTAAATCTGAAGTCCCAGCAGTGGCTGGCCAAGTTTAATAGTGTCTGGCAAAGTATATATTTTGTTCTGGGTTAAAATTCAATAGCCAAAATAGCAATCCCTAAATCTGGTGTCCCAGCAGTGGCTGGCCAAGTTCAATAGTGTCCGGCAAGGGATATATTTTGTTCTGGGGTGAAATTCAATAGCCAAAATATCACTCCCCTAAATCTGGTGTCCCAGCAGTGGCTGGCCAAGTTTAATAGTGTCCGCCAAAGGATTTTTTTTTTCTGGGGTGAAATTCAATTCAAAAATAGCAATCCTCTAAATCTGGTGTTCCAGCTGTGGCTAGCCAAGTGTAATACTGTCTGCTTTCTGGCAAAGGATAGATTTTTTTCTGTGGTGAAATTCATATGCCAAAATAGCAATCCCCTAAAACTGGTGTCTCCTCAGTGGCTGGCCAAGTTTAATAGAGTCCGTCAAAGGATATATTATTTTCTGGGGTGAAATTCAATTGCCAAAATAGCAATACCGTTAATCAGTGGTTTCAGCTGTGGCTGGCCAAGTTTAATAGTGTCCGGCAAAGGATAGATAATTTTCTGGGGTGAAATTCAATTGCCAAAATAGCAATCCCCTAAACCATGTGTCCCAGCAGTGGCTGGCCAAGTTTAATAGTGTCCGGCAAAGGATAGATAATTTTCTGTGGTGAAATTCAATTGCCAAAATAGCAATCCCCTAAACCATGTGTCCCAGCAGTGGCTAGCCAAGTTTAATAGTGTCCGGCAAAGGATATATTTTGTTCTGGGGTGAAATTCAATAGCCAAAATAGCAATCCCCTAAATCTCATGTCCCAGCAGTGGCTGGCCAAGTTTAATCGTGTCCGGCAAAGGATATATGTTTTTCTGGGGTGACATTCAATTACCAAAATGGATATACCATTAATCAGTGGTTTCAGCTATGGCTGGCCAAGTTTAATAGAGTCAGTCAAAGGATATATTATTTTCTGGGGTGAAATTCAATAGCCAAAATATGACTCCCCTAAATCTGGTGTCCCAGCAGTGGCTGGCCAAGTTTAATAGTGTCCGGCAAAGGTTTTTTTTTTTTTCTGGGGTGAAATTCAATTCAAAAATAGCAATCCTCTAAATCTGGTGTTCCAGCTGTGGCTAGCCAAGTGTAATACTGTCTGCTGTCTGGCAAAGGATAGATTTTTTTCTGTGGTGAAATTCATATGCCAAAATAGCAATCCCCTAAATATGGTGTCTCCTCAGTGGCTGGCCAAGTTTAATAGTGTCCGGCAAAGGATAGATAAATGTCTGGGGTGAAATTCAATTGCCAAAATAGCAATCCCTAAACCATGTGTCCCAGCAGTGGCTGGCCAAGTTTAATAGTGTCCGGCAAAGGATATATTCTGTTCTGGGGTGAAATTCAATAGCCAAAATAGCAATCCCTAAATCTGGTGTTCCAGCAGTGGCTGGCCAAGTTTAATAGTGTCCGGCAAAGGATATATTTTTTTCTGTGGTGAAATTCAATTGGCAAAATAGCAATACCCTAAATCAGTGGATTCTGCTGTGTATTATTTTCTGGGATTGAAATTCAATTGCAAAAATAGAAATATCGCAAATCTGGTGTTCCAGCTGTGACTGGACAAGTTTCTTAGTGTCCGTCAAAGGATATATTATTTTCTGGGGTGAAATTCAATTCAAAAATAGCAATCCCCTAAATCTGGTGTTCCAGCTATGGCTAGCCAAGTGTAATACTATCTGCTGTCTGGCAAAGGACAGATTATTTTCTGTGGTGAAATTCAATTGCCAAAATAGCAATCCCCTAAATCTTGTGTCCCCTCAGTGGCTGGACAAGTTTAATAGTGTCCGGCAAAGGATAGATAATTTTCTGGGGTGAAATTCAATTGCCAAAATAGCAATCCCTAAACCATGTGTCCCAGCAGTGGATGGCCAAGTTTAATAGTGTCTGGCAAAGGATATATTTTTTCTGGGCTGACATTCAATTGCCAAAATGCATATACCATTAATCAGTGGTTTCAGCTGTTGCTGGCCAAGTTTAATAGAGTCCGTCAAAGGATATATTATTTTCTGGGGTGAAATTCAATTGCCAAAATAGCAATACCGTTAATCAGTGGTTTCAGCTGTGGCTGGCCAAGTTTAATAGTGTCCGGCAAAGGATAGATAATTTTCTGGGGTGAAATTCAATTGCCAAAATAGCAATCCCCTAAACCATGTGTCCCAGCAGTGGCTGGCCAAGTTTAATAGTGTCCGGCAAAGGATATATTTTGTTCTGGGGTGAAATTCAATAGCCAAAATAGCAATCCCTAAATCTCATGTCCCAGCAGTGGCTGGCCAAGTTTAATCGTGTCCGGCAAAGGATATATGTTTTTCTGGGGTGACATTCAATTACCAAAATGGATATACCATTAATCAGTGGTTTCAGCTATGGCTGGCCAAGTTTAATAGAGTCCGTCAAAGGATATATTATTTTCTGGGGTGAAATTCAATTGCCAAAATAGCAATACCGTTAATCAGTGGTTTCAGCTGTGGCTGGCCAAGTTTAATAGTGTCCGGCAAAGGATATATTTTGTTCTGGGGTGAAATTCAGTTGCAAAAATAGAAATACTGTAAATCTGGTGTTCCAGCAGTGGCTGGTCAAGTTTAATAGTGTCCGGTAAAGGATATATTTTGTTCTGGGGTGAAATTCAATTGCCAAAATAGCAATCCCCTAAATCTGGTGTCCCAGCAGTGGCTGGCCAAGTTTAATACTGTCTGGCAAAGGATATATTTTTTTCTTGGGTGAAATTCAATTGCCAAAATAGCAATAGCATAAATCAGTGGTTTCAGCTGTTGCTGGCCAAGTTTAATAGTGTCCATCAAAGGATATCATTTTTCTGGGGTGAAATTCAGTTGAAAAAAAGCAATCCCCTAAATCTGAAGTCCCAGCAGTGGCTGGCCAAGTTTAATAGTGTCCGGCAAAGTATATATTTTGTTCTGGGTTAAAATTCAATAGCCAAAATAGCAATCCCCTAAATCTGGTGTCCCAGCAGTGGCTGGCCAAGTTCAATAGTGTCCGGCAAGGGATATATTTTGTTCTGGGGTGAAATTCAATAGCCAAAATATGACTCCCCTAAATCTGGTGTCCCAGCAGTGGCTGGCCAAGTTTAATAGTGTCCGGCAAAGGTTTTTTTTTTTCTGGGGTGAAATTCAATTCAAAAATAGCAATCCTCTAAATCTGGTGTTCCAGCTGTGGCTAGCCAAGTGTAATACTGTCTGCTGTCTGGCAAAGGATAGATTTTTTCTGTGGTGAAATTCATATGCCAAAATAGCAATCCCCTAAATATGGTGTCTCCTCAGTGGCTGGCCAAGTTTAATAATGTCCGGCAAAGGATAGATAATTTTCTGGGGTGAAATTCAATTGCCAAAATAGCAATCCCCTAAACCATGTGTCCCAGCAGTGGCTGGCCAAGTTTAATAGTGTCCGGCAAAGGATATATTCTGTTCTGGGGTGAAATTCAATAGCCAAAATAGCAATCCCCTAAATCTGGTGTTCCAGCAGTGGCTGGCCAAGTTTAATAGTGTCCGGCAAAGGATATATTTTTTCTGTGGTGAAATTCAATTGCCAAAATAGCAATACCCTAAATCAGTGGATTCTGCTGTGTATTATTTTCTGGGATTGAAATTCAATTGCAAAAATAGAAATATCGTAAATCTGGTGTTCCAGCTGTGACTGGACAAGTTTCTTAGTGTCCGTCAAAGGATATATTATTTTCTGGGGTGAAATTCAATAGCCAAAATAGCAATCCCCTAAATCTGGTGTTCCAGCAGTGGCTGGCCAAGTTTAATAGTGTCCGGCAAAGGATATTTTTTTTTCTGTGGTGAAATTCAATTGGCAAAATAGCAATACCCTAAATCAGTGGTTTCTGCTGTGTATTATTTTCTGGGGTGAAATTCAGTTGCAAAAATAGAAATACCGTAAATCTGGTGTTCCAGCTGTGACTGGACAAGTTTCTTAGTGTCCGAAAAAGAATATATTATTTTCTGGGGTGAAATTCAATTGCCAAAATAGCAATCCCCTAAATCTGATGTCCCCTCAGTGGCTGGACAAGTTTAATAGAGTCCGGCAAAGGATAGATAACTTTCTGGGGTGAAATTCAATTGCCAAAATAGCAATACCGTTAATCAGTGGTTTCAGCTGTGGCTGGCCAAGTTTAATAGTGTTCGGCAAAGGATATATTTTGTTCTGGGGTGAAATTCAATAGCCTAAATAGCAATCCCCTTAATCTGGTGTCCCAGCAGTGGCTGGCCAAGTTTAATAGGGTCCTGCAAAGGATATATTTTATTCTGGGGTGAAATTCAATAGCCAAAATAGCAATCCCCTAAATCTGGTGTCCCCTCAGTGGCTGGACAAGTTTAATAGTGTCCGGCAAAGGATAGATAATTTTTTTCTTGGGTTAAATTCAATTGCCAAAATATCAATAACATAAATCAGTGGTTTCAGCTGTGGCTGGCCAAGTTTAATTGTGTCTGTCAAAGGACAGATTATTTTCTGGGGTGAAATTCAATTGCCAAAATAGCAATACAGTAAATAAGTGGTTTCAGCTTTGGCTGGCCAAGTTTAATAGTGTCCGTCAAAGGATATATTTTGTTCTGGGGTGAAATTCAATAGCCAAAATAGCAATCCCCTAAATCTGGTGTCCCAGCAGTGGCTGGCCAAGTTTAATAGTGTCCGGCAAAGGATATTTTTTTCTGGGGTGAAATTCAATTCAAAAATAGCAATCCTCTAAATCTGGTGTTCCAGCTGTGGCTAGCCAAGTGTAATACTGTCTGCTGTCTGGCAAAGGATAGATTTTTTTCTGTGGTGAAATTCATATGCCAAAATAGCAATCCCCTAAAACTGGTGTCTCCTCAGTGGCTGGCCAAGTTTAATAGTGTCCGGCAAAGGATAGATAATTTTCTGGGGTGAAATTCAATTGCCAAAATAGCAATCCCTAAACCATGTGTCCCAGCAGTGGCTGGCCAAGTTTAATAGTGTCCGGCAAAGGATATATTCTGTTCTGGGGTGAAATTCAATAGCCAAAATAGCAATCCCCTAAATCTGGTGTTCCAGCAGTGACTGGCCAAGTTTAATAGTGTCCGGCAAAGGATATATTTTTTTCTGTGGTGAAATTCAATTGCCAAAATAGCAATCCCCTAAATCTGGTGTCCCCTCAGTGGCTGGACAAGTTTAATAGTGTCCGGCAAAGGATAGATAATTTTTTTCTTGGGTTAAATTCAATTGCCAAAATATCAATAACATAAATCAGTGGTTTCAGCTGTGGCTGGCCAAGTTTAATTGTGTCTGTCAAAGGACAGATTATTTTCTGGGGTGAAATTCAATTGCCAAAATAGCAATACAGTAAATAAGTGGTTTCAGCTGTGGCTGGCCAAGTTTAATAGTGTCCGTCAAAGGATATATTTTGTTCTGGGGTGAAATTCAATAGCCAAAATAGCAATCCCCTAAATCTCATGTCCCAGCAGTGGCTGGCCAAGTTTACTCGTGTCCGGCAAAGGATATATTTTTCTGGGGTGACATTCAATTGCCAAAATGGATATACCATTAATCAGTGGTTTCAGCTGTGGCTGGCCAAGTTTAATAGAGTCCGTCAAAGGATATATTATTTTCTGGGGTGAAATTCAATTGCCAAAATAGCAATACCATCAATCAGTGGTTTCAGCTGTGGCTGGCCAAGTTTAATAGTGTCCGGCAAAGGATATATTTTGTTCTGGGGTGAAATTCAGTTGCAAAAATAGAAATACTGTAAATCTGGTGTTCCAGCAGTGGCTGGTCAAGTTTAATAGTGTCCGGTAAAGGATATATTTTGTTCTGGGGTGAAATTCAATTGCCAAAATAGCAATACCATCAATCAGTGGTTTCAGCTGTGGCTGGCCAAGTTTAATAGTGTCCGGCAAAGGATATATTTTGTTCTGGGGTGAAATTCAGTTGCAAAAATAGAAATACTGTAAATCTGGTGTTCCAGCAGTGGCTGGTCAAGTTTAATAGTGTCCGGTAAAGGATATATTTTGTTCTGGGGTGAAATTCAATTGCCAAAATAGCAATCCCCTAAATCTGGTGTCCCAGCAGTGGCTGGCCAAGTTTAATACTGTCCGGCAAAGGATATATTTTTTTCTTGGGTGAAATTCAATTGCCAAAATAGCAATAGCATAAATCAGTGGTTTCAGCTGTTGCTGGCCAAGTTTAATAGTGTCCATCAAAGGATATCATTTTTTCTGGGGTGAAATTCTGTTGAAAAAAAGCAATCCCCTAAATCTGAAGTCCCAGCAGTGGCTGGCCAAGTTTAATAGTGTCTGGCAAAGTATATATTTTGTTCTGGGTTAAAATTCAATAGCCAAAATAGCAATCCCTAAATCTGGTGTCCCAGCAGTGGCTGGCCAAGTTCAATAGTGTCCGGCAAGGGATATATTTTGTTCTGGGGTGAAATTCAATAGCCAAAATATCACTCCCCTAAATCTGGTGTCCCAGCAGTGGCTGGCCAAGTTTAATAGTGTCCGCCAAAGGATTTTTTTTTTCTGGGGTGAAATTCAATTCAAAAATAGCAATCCTCTAAATCTGGTGTTCCAGCTGTGGCTAGCCAAGTGTAATACTGTCTGCTTTCTGGCAAAGGATAGATTTTTTTCTGTGGTGAAATTCATATGCCAAAATAGCAATCCCCTAAAACTGGTGTCTCCTCAGTGGCTGGCCAAGTTTAATAGAGTCCGTCAAAGGATATATTATTTTCTGGGGTGAAATTCAATTGCCAAAATAGCAATACCGTTAATCAGTGGTTTCAGCTGTGGCTGGCCAAGTTTAATAGTGTCCGGCAAAGGATAGATAATTTTCTGGGGTGAAATTCAATTGCCAAAATAGCAATCCCTAAACCATGTGTCCCAGCAGTGGCTGGCCAAGTTTAATAGTGTCCGGCAAAGGATAGATAATTTTCTGTGGTGAAATTCAATTGCCAAAATAGCAATCCCTAAACCATGTGTCCCAGCAGTGGCTGGCCAAGTTTAATAGTGTCCGGCAAAGGATATATTTTGTTCTGGGGTGAAATTCAATAGCCAAAATAGCAATCCCCTAAATCTCATGTCCCAGCAGTGGCTGGCCAAGTTTAATCGTGTCCGGCAAAGGATATATGTTTTTCTGGGGTGACATTCAATTACCAAAATGGATATACCATTAATCAGTGGTTTCAGCTATGGCTGGCCAAGTTTAATAGAGTCCGTCAAAGGATATATTATTTTCTGGGGTGAAATTCAATAGCCAAAATATGACTCCCCTAAATCTGGTGTCCCAGCAGTGGCTGGCCAAGTTTAATAGTGTCCGGCAAAGGTTTTTTTTTTCTGGGGTGAAATTCAATTCAAAAATAGCAATCCTCTAAATCTGGTGTTCCAGCTGTGGCTAGCCAAGTGTAATACTGTCTGCTGTCTGGCAAAGGATAGATTTTTTCTGTGGTGAAATTCATATGCCAAAATAGCAATCCCCTAAATATGGTGTCTCCTCAGTGGCTGGCCAAGTTTAATAGTGTCCGGCAAAGGATAGATAAATGTCTGGGGTGAAATTCAATTGCCAAAATAGCAATCCCTAAACCATGTGTCCCAGCAGTGGCTGGCCAAGTTTAATAGTGTCCGGCAAAGGATATATTCTGTTCTGGGGTGAAATTCAATAGCCAAAATAGCAATCCCCTAAATCTGGTGTTCCAGCAGTGGCTGGCCAAGTTTAATAGTGTCCGGCAAAGGATATATTTTTTCTGTGGTGAAATTCAATTGGCAAAATAGCAATACCCTAAATCAGTGGATTCTGCTGTGTATTATTTTCTGGGATTGAAATTCAATTGCAAAAATAGAAATATCGCAAATCTGGTGTTCCAGCTGTGACTGGACAAGTTTCTTAGTGTCCGTCAAAGGATATATTATTTTCTGGGGTGAAATTCAATTCAAAAATAGCAATCCCCTAAATCTGGTGTTCCAGCTATGGCTAGCCAAGTGTAATACTATCTGCTGTCTGGCAAAGGACAGATTATTTTCTGTGGTGAAATTCAATTGCCAAAATAGCAATCCCTAAATCTTGTGTCCCCTCAGTGGCTGGACAAGTTTAATAGTGTCCGGCAAAGGATAGATAATTTTCTGGGGTGAAATTCAATTGCCAAAATAGCAATCCCCTAAACCATGTGTCCCAGCAGTGGATGGCCAAGTTTAATAGTGTCTGGCAAAGGATATATTTTTTCTGGGCTGACATTCAATTGCCAAAATGCATATACCATTAATCAGTGGTTTCAGCTGTTGCTGGCCAAGTTTAATAGAGTCCGTCAAAGGATATATTATTTTCTGGGGTGAAATTCAATTGCCAAAATAGCAATACCGTTAATCAGTGGTTTCAGCTGTGGCTGGCCAAGTTTAATAGTGTCCGGCAAAGGATAGATAATTTTCTGGGGTGAAATTCAATTGCCAAAATAGCAATCCCCTAAATCTGGTGTCCCAGCAGTGGCTGGCCAAGTTTAATAGTGTCCGGCAAAGGATATATTTTTTCTGGGGTGAAATTCAATAGCCAAAATAGCAATACCATAAATCAGTGGTCTTCAGCAGTGGCTGGCCAAGTTTAATTGTGTCCGTCAAAGGATATATTTTTTCTGGGGTGAAATTCAATTGCCAAAATAGCAATACCATAAATCAGTGGTTTCAGCTGTGGCTGGCCAAGTTTAATAGTGTCCGTCAAAGGATATATTATTGTTCTGGGGTGAAATTCAATTGCCAAAATAGCAATCCCGTTAAATCAGTGGTTCTCAGCTGTGGCTGGCCAAGTTTAATAGTGTCCGGCAAAGGATATATTTTGTTCTGGGGTGAAATTCAATAGCCAAAAATAGCAATCCCCTAAATCTCATGTCCCAGCAGTGGCTGGCCAAGTTTAATCGTGTCCGGCAAAGGATATATGTTTTTCTGGGGTGACATTCAATTACCAAAATGGATATACCATTAATCAGTGGTTTCAGCTATGGCTGGCCAAGTTTAATAGAGTCCGTCAAAGGATATATTATTTTCTGGGGTGAAATTCAATTGCCAAAATAGCAATACCGTTAATCAGTGGTTTCAGCTGTGGCTGGCCAAGTTTAATAGTGTCCGGCAAAGGATATATTTTGTTCTGGGGTGAAATTCAGTTGCAAAAATAGAAATACTGTAAATCTGGTGTTCCAGCAGTGGCTGGTCAAGTTTAATAGTGTCCGGTAAAGGATATATTTTGTTCTGGGGTGAAATTCAATTGCCAAAATAGCAATCCCCTAAATCTGGTGTCCCAGCAGTGGCTGGCCAAGTTTAATACTGTCTGGCAAAGGATATATTTTTTCTTGGGTGAAATTCAATTGCCAAAATAGCAATAGCATAAATCAGTGGTTTCAGCTGTTGCTGGCCAAGTTTAATAGTGTCCATCAAAGGATATCATTTTTCTGGGGTGAAATTCAGTTGAAAAAAAGCAATCCCCTAAATCTGAAGTCCCAGCAGTGGCTGGCCAAGTTTAATAGTGTCCGGCAAAGTATATATTTTGTTCTGGGTTAAAATTCAATAGCCAAAATAGCAATCCCTAAATCTGGTGTCCCAGCAGTGGCTGGCCAAGTTCAATAGTGTCCGGCAAGGGATATATTTTGTTCTGGGGTGAAATTCAATAGCCAAAATATGACTCCCCTAAATCTGGTGTCCCAGCAGTGGCTGGCCAAGTTTAATAGTGTCCGGCAAAGGTTTTTTTTTTTCTGGGGTGAAATTCAATTCAAAAATAGCAATCCTCTAAATCTGGTGTTCCAGCTGTGGCTAGCCAAGTGTAATACTGTCTGCTGTCTGGCAAAGGATAGATTTTTTTCTGTGGTGAAATTCATATGCCAAAATAGCAATCCCCTAAATATGGTGTCTCCTCAGTGGCTGGCCAAGTTTAATAGTGTCCGGCAAAGGATAGATAATTTTCTGGGATGAAATTCAATTGCCAAAATAGCAATCCCCTAAACCATGTGTCCCAGCAGTGGCTGGCCAAGTTTAATAGTGTCCGGCAAAGGATATATTCTGTTCTGGGGTGAAATTCAATAGCCAAAATAGCAATCCCCTAAATCTGGTGTTCCAGCAGTGGCTGGCCAAGTTTAATAGTGTCCGGCAAAGGATATATTTTTTCTGTGGTGAAATTCAATTGCCAAAATAGCAATACCCTAAATCAGTGGATTCTGCTGTGTATTATTTTCTGGGATTGAAATTCAATTGCAAAAATAGAAATATCGCAAATCTGGTGTTCCAGCTGTGACTGGACAAGTTTCTTAGTGTCCGTCAAAGGATATATTATTTTCTGGGGTGAAATTCAATTCAAAAATAGCAATCCCCTAAATCTGGTGTTCCAGCTATGGCTAGCCAAGTGTAATACTATCTGCTGTCGGGCAAAGGACAGATTATTTTCTGTGGTGAAATTCAATAGCCAAAATAGCAATCCCCTAAATCTGGTGTCCCAGCAGTGGCTGGCCAAGTTTAATAGGGTCCGGCAAAGGATATATTTTATTCTGGGGTGAAATTCAATAGCCAAAATATGACTCCCTAAATCTGGTGTCCCAGCAGTGGCTGGCCAAGTTTAATAGTGTCCGGCAAAGGTTTATTTTTTTTCTGGGGTGAAATTCAATTCAAAAATAGCAATCCTCTAAATCTGGTGTTCCAGCTGTGGCTAGCCAAGTGTAATACTGTCTGCTGTCTGGCAAAGGATAGATTTTTTTCTTTGGTGAAATTCATATGCCAAAATAGCAATCCCCTAAATATGGTGTCTCCTCAGTGGCTGACCAAGTTTAATAGTGTCCGGCAAAGGATATATTGTGTTCTGGGGTGAAATTCGATAGCCAAAATAGCAATCCCCTAAATCTGGTGTTCCAGCAGTGGCTGGCCAAGTTTAATAGTGTCCGGCAAAGGATATATTTTTCTGTGGTGAAATTCAATTGCCAAAATAGCAATCCCCTAAATATGGTGTCTCCTCAGTGACTGGCCAAGTTTAATAGTGTCCGGCAAAGGATATATTCTGTTCTGGGGTGAAATTCAATAGCCAAAAAGCAATCCCCTAAATCTGGTGTTCCAGCAGTGGCAGGCCAAGTTTAATAGTGTCCGGCAAAGGATATATTTTTTCTGTGGTGAAATTCAATTGCCAAAATAGCAATACCCTAAATCAGTGGTTTCTGCTGTGTATTATTTTCTGGGATTGAAATTCAGTTGCAAAAATAGAAATATCATAAATCTGGTGTTCCAGCTGTGACTAGACAAGTTTCTTAGTGTCCGTCAAAGGATATATAATTTTCTGGGGTGAAATTCAATAGCCAAAATAGCAATCCCCTAAATCTGGTGTTCCAGCAGTGGCTGGCCAAGTTTAATAGTGTCCGGCAAAGGATATATTTTGTTCTGGGGTGAAATTCAATAGCCAAAATAGCAATCCCCTAAATCTGGTGTCCCAGCAGTGGCTGGCCAAGTTTAATAGTGTCCTGCAAAGGATATATTCTGTTCTGGGGTTAAATTCAATAGCCAAAATAGCAATCCCCTAAATCAGTGGTTTCTGCTGTGTATTATTTTCTGGGGTGAAATTCAGTTGCAAAAATAGAAATACCGTAAATCTGGTGTTCCAGCTGTGACTGGACAAGTTTCTTAGTGTCCGAAAAAGAATATATTATTTTCTGGGGTGAAATTCAATTGCCAAAATAGCAATCCCCTAAATCTGGTGTCCCCTCAGTGGCTGGATAAGTTTAATAGAGTCCGGCAAAGGATAGATAATGTTCTGGGGTGAAATTCAATTGCCAAAATAGCAATACCGTTAATCAGTGGTTTCAGCTGTGGCTGGCCAAGTTTAATAGTGTTCGGCAAAGGATATATTTTGTTCTGGGGTGAAATTCAATAGCCAAAATAGCAATCCCTTAATCTGGTGTCCCCTCAGTGGCTGGACAATTTTAATAGTGTCCGGCAAAGGGTAGATAATTTTCTGGGGTGAAATTCAATAGCCAAAATAGCAATCCCCTAAATCTGGTGTCCCAGCAGTGGCTGGCCAAGTTTAATAGGGTCCAGCAAAGGATATATTTTATTCTGGGGTGAAATTCAATAGCCAAAATAGCAATCCCCTAAATCTGGTGTCCCCTCAGTGGCTGGCCAAGTTTAATAGTGTCTGGCAAAGGATAGATAATTTTTTTCTTGGGTGAAATTCAATTGCCAAAATATCAATAACATAAATCAGTGGTTTCAGCTGTGGCTGGCAAAGTTTAATAGTGTCTGTCAAAGGATATATTATTTTCTGGGGTGAAATTCAATTGCCAAAATAGCAATACAGTAAATAAGTGGTTTCAGCTGTGGCTGGCCAAGTTTAATAATGTCCGTCAAAGGATATATTTTGTTCTGGGGTGAAATTCAATAGCCAAAATAGCAATCCCCTAAATCTCATGTCCCAGCAGTGGCTGGCCAAGTTTAATCGTGTCCGGCAAAGGATATATGTTTTTCTGGGGTGACATTCAATTGCCAAAATGGATATACCATTAATCAGTGGTTTCAGCTATGGCTGGCCAAGTTTAATAGAGTCCGTCAAAGGATATATTATTTTCTGGGGTGAAATTCAATTGCCAAAATAGCAATACCGTTAATCAGTGGTTTCAGCTGTGGCTGGCCAAGTTTAATAGTGTCCGGCAAAGGATATATTTTGTTCTGGGGTGAAATTCAGTTGCAAAAATAGAAATACTGTAAATCTGGTGTTCCAGCAGTGGCTGGTCAAGTTTAATAGTGTCCGGTAAAGGATATATTTTGTTCTGGGGTGAAATTCAATTGCCAAAATAGCAATCCCCTAAATCTGGTGTCCCAGCAGTGGCTGGCCAAGTTTAATACTGTCTGGCAAAGGATATATTTTTTTCTTGGGTGAAATTCAATTGCCAAAATAGCAATAGCATAAATCAGTGGTTTCAGCTGTTGCTGGCCAAGTTTAATAGTGTCCATCAAAGGATATCATTTTTTCTGGGGTGAAATTCAGTTGAAAAAAAGCAATCCCCTAAATCTGAAGTCCCAGCAGTGGCTGGCCAAGTTTAATAGTGTCCAGCAAAGTATATATTTTGTTCTGGGTTAAAATTCAATAGCCAAAATAGCAATCCCCTAAATCTGGTGTCCCAGCAGTGGCTGGCCAAGTTCAATAGTGTCCGGCAAGGGATATATTTTGTTCTGGGGTGAAATTCAATAGCCAAAATATGACTCCCTAAATCTGGTGTCCCAGCAGTGGCTGGCCAAGTTTAATAGTGTCCGGCAAAGGTTTTTTTTTTCTGGGGTGAAATTCAATTCAAAAATAGCAATCCTCTAAATCTGGTGTTCCAGCTGTGGCTAGCCAAGTGTAATACTGTCTGCTGTCTGGCAAAGGATAGATTTTTTCTGTGGTGAAATTCATATGCCAAAATAGCAATCCCCTAAATATGGTGTCTCCTCAGTGGCTGGCCAAGTTTAATAGTGTCCGGCAAAGGATATATTATTTTCTGGGGTGAAATTCAATTGCCAAAATAGCAATCCCCTAAATCTGGTGTTCCAGCTAGTGGCTAGCCAAGTTTAATACTATCTGCTGTCTGGCAAAGGATAGATTATTTTCTGTGGTGAAATTCAATTGCCAAAATAGCAATCCCCTAAATCTTGTGTCCCCTCAGTGGCTGGACAAGTTTAATAGTGTCCGGCAAAGGATAGATAATTTTCTGGGGTGAAATTCAATTGCCAAAATAGCAATCCCCTAAACCATGTGTCCCAGCAGTGGATGGCCAAGTTTAATAGTGTCTGGCAAAGGATATATTTTTTCTGGGCTGACATTCAATTGCCAAAATGCATATACCATTAATCAGTGGTTTCAGCTGTTGCTGGCCAAGTTTAATAGAGTCCGTCAAAGGATATATTATTTTCTGGGGTGAAATTCAATTGCCAAAATAACAATACCGTTAATCAGTGGTTTCAGCTGTGGCTGGCCAAGTTTAATAGTGTCCGGCAAAGGATAGATAATTTTCTGGGGTGAAATTCAATTGCCAAAATAGCAATCCCCTAAACCATGTGTCCCAGCAGTGGCTGGCCAAGTTTAATAGTGTCCGGCAAAGGATATATTTTGTTCTGGGGTGAAATTCAATAGCCAAAATAGCAATCCCCTAAATCTGGTGTTCCAGCAGTGGCTGGCCAAGTTTAATAGTGTCCGGCAAAGGATATATTCTGTTCTGGGGTGAAATTCAATAGCCAAAATAGCAATCCCCTAAATCAGTGGTTTCTGCTGTGTATTATTTTCTGGGGTGAAATTCAGTTGCAAAAATAGAAATACCGTAAATCTGGTGTTCCAGCTGTGACTGGACAAGTTTCTTAGTGTCCGAAAAAAGAATATATTATTTTCTGGGGTGAAATTCAATTGCCAAAATAGCAATTCCCTAAATCTGGTGTCCCCTCAGTGGCTGGATAAGTTTAATAGAGTCCGGCAAAGGATAGATAATGTTCTGGGGTGAAATTCAATTGCCAAAATAGCAATACTGTTAATCAGTGGTTTCAGCTGTGGCTGGCCAAGTTTAATAGTGTTTGGCAAAGGATATATTTTGTTCTGGGGTGAAATTCAATAGCCAAAATAGCAATCCCCTTAATCTGGTGTCCCCTCAGTGGCTGGACAATTTTAATAGTGTCCGGCAAAGGGTAGATAATTTTCTGGGGTGAAATTCAATAGCCAAAATAGCAATCCCCTAAATCTGGTGTCCCAGCAGTGGCTGGCCAAGTTTAATAGGGTCCAGCAAAGGATATATTTTATTCTGGGGTGAAATTCAATAGCCAAAATAGCAATCCCCTAAATCTGGTGTCCCCTCAGTGGCTGGCCAAGTTTAATAGTGTCTGGCAAAGGATAGATAATTTTTTTCTTGGGTGAAATTCAATTGCCAAAATATCAATAACATAAATCAGTGGTTTCAGCTGTGGCTGGCAAAGTTTAATAGTGTCTGTCAAAGGATATATTATTTTCTGGGGTGAAATTCAATTGCCAAAATAGCAATACAGTAAATAAGTGGTTTCAGCTGTGGCTGGCCAAGTTTAATAATGTCCGTCAAAGGATATATTTTGTTCTGGGGTGAAATTCAATAGCCAAAATAGCAATCCCCTAAATCTCATGTCCCAGCAGTGGCTGGCCAAGTTTAATCGTGTCCGGCAAAGGATATATGTTTTTCTGGGGTGACATTCAATTGCCAAAATGGATATACCATTAATCAGTGGTTTCAGCTATGGCTGGCCAAGTTTAATAGAGTCCGTCAAAGGATATATTATTTTCTGGGGTGAAATTCAATTGCCAAAATAGCAATACCGTTAATCAGTGGTTTCAGCTGTGGCTGGCCAAGTTTAATAGTGTCCGGCAAAGGATATATTTTGTTCTGGGGTGAAATTCAGTTGCAAAAATAGAAATACTGTAAATCTGGTGTTCCAGCAGTGGCTGGTCAAGTTTAATAGTGTCCGGTAAAGGATATATTTTGTTCTGGGGTGAAATTCAATTGCCAAAATAGCAATCCCCTAAATCTGGTGTCCCAGCAGTGGCTGGCCAAGTTTAATACTGTCTGGCAAAGGATATATTTTTTCTTGGGTGAAATTCAATTGCCAAAATAGCAATAGCATAAATCAGTGGTTTCAGCTGTTGCTGGCCAAGTTTAATAGTGTCCATCAAAGGATATCATTTTTTCTGGGGTGAAATTCAGTTGAAAAAAGCAATCCCCTAAATCTGAAGTCCCAGCAGTGGCTGGCCAAGTTTAATAGTGTCCAGCAAAGTATATATTTTGTTCTGGGTTAAAATTCAATAGCCAAAATAGCAATCCCCTAAATCTGGTGTCCCAGCAGTGGCTGGCCAAGTTCAATAGTGTCCGGCAAGGGATATATTTTGTTCTGGGGTGAAATTCAATAGCCAAAATATGACTCCCCTAAATCTGGTGTCCCAGCAGTGGCTGGCCAAGTTTAATAGTGTCCGGCAAAGGTTTTTTTTTTCTGGGGTGAAATTCAATTCAAAAATAGCAATCCTCTAAATCTGGTGTTCCAGCTGTGGCTAGCCAAGTGTAATACTGTCTGCTGTCTGGCAAAGGATAGATTTTTTTCTGTGGTGAAATTCATATGCCAAAATAGCAATCCCCTAAATATGGTGTCTCCTCAGTGGCTGGCCAAGTTTAATAGTGTCCGGCAAAGGATAGATAATTTTCTGGGATGAAATTCAATTGCCAAAATAGCAATCCCCTAAACCATGTGTCCCAGCAGTGGCTGGCCAAGTTTAATAGTGTCCGGCAAAGGATATATTCTGTTCTGGGGTGAAATTCAATAGCCAAAATAGCAATCCCCTAAATCTGGTGTTCCAGCAGTGGCTGGCCAAGTTTAATAGTGTCCGGCAAAGGATATATTTTTTCTGTGGTGAAATTCAATTGCCAAAATAGCAATACCCTAAATCAGTGGATTCTGCTGTGTATTATTTTCTGGGATTGAAATTCAATTGCAAAAATAGAAATATCGCAAATCTGGTGTTCCAGCTGTGACTGGACAAGTTTCTTAGTGTTCGTCAAAGGATATATTATTTTCTGGGGTGAAATTCAATTCAAAAATAGCAATCCCCTAAATCTGGTGTTCCAGCTATGGCTAGCCAAGTGTAATACTATCTGCTGTCTGGCAAAGGACAGATTATTTTCTGTGGTGAAATTCAATTGCCAAAATAGCAATCCCCTAAACCATGTGTCCCAGCAGTGGCTGGCCAAGTTTAATAGTGTCCGGCAAAGGATATATTTTGTTCTGGGGTTAAATTCAATAGCCAAAATAGCAATCCCCTAAATCTGGTGTCCCAGCAGTGGCTGGCCAAGTTTAATAGGGTCCGGCAAAGGATATATTTTATTCTGGGGTGAAATTCAATAGCCAAAATAGCAATCCCCTAAATCTGGTGTCCCCTCAGTGGCTCGCCAAGTTTAATAGTGTCTGGCAAAGGATAGATAATTTTTTTCTTGGGTGAAATTCAATTGCCAAAATATCAATAACGTAAATCAGTGGTTTCAGCTGTGGCTGGCAAAGTTTAATAGTGTCTGTCAAAGGATATATTATTTTCTGGGGTGAAATTCAATTGCCAAAATAGCAATACAGTAAATAAGTGGTTTCAGCTGTGGCTGGCCAAGTTTAATAGTGTCCGTCAAAGGATATATTTTGTTCTGGGGTGAAATTCAATAGCCAAAATAGCAATCCCCTAAATCTCATGTCCCAGCAGTGGCTGGCCAAGTTTAATCGTGTCCGGCAAAGGATATATTTTTTCTGGGGTGACATTCAATTGCTAAAATGGATATACCATTAATCAGTGGTTTCAGCTATGGCTGGCCAAGTTTAATAGAGTCCGTCAAAGGATATATTATTTTCTGGGGTGAAATTCAATTGCCAAAATAGCAATACCGTTAATCAGTGGTTTCAGCTGTGGCTGGCCAAGTTTAATAGTTTCCGGCAAAGGATATATTTTGTTCTGGGGTGAAATTCAGTTGCAAAAATAGAAATACTGTAAATCTGGTGTTCCAGCAGTGGCTGGTCAAGTTTAATAGTGTCCGGTAAAGGATATATTTTGTTCTGGGGTGAAATTCAATTGCCAAAATAGCAATCCCCTAAATCTGGTGTCCCAGCAGTGGCTGGCCAAGTTTAAACTGTCCGGCAAAGGATATGTTTTTTTCTTGGGTGAAATTCAATTGCCAAAATAGCAATAGCATAAATCAGTGGTTTCAGTTGTTGCTGGCCAAGTTTAATAGTGTCCATCAAAGGATATCATTTATTCTGGGGTGAAATTCAGTTAAAAAAAAGCAATCCCCTAAATCTGAAGTCCCAGCAGTGGCTGGCCAAGTTTAATAGTGTCTGTCAAAGGATATATTATTTTCTGGGGTGAAATTCAATTGCCAAAATAGCAATACAGTAAATAAGAGGTTTTAGCTGTGGCTGGCCAAGTTTAATAGTGTCCGTCAAAGGATATATTTTGTTCTGGGGTGAAATTCAATAGCCAAAATAGCAATCCCCTAAATGTCATGTCCCAGCAGTGGCTGGCCAAATTAATTGTGTCCGGCAAAGGATATATTTTTTTCTGGGGTGACATTCAATTGCCAAAATGGATATACCATTAATCAGTGGTTTCAGCTATGGCTGGCCAAGTTTAATAGAGTCCGTCAAAGGATATATTATTTTCTGGTGTGAAATTCAATTGCCAAAATAGCAATACCGTTAATCAGTGGTTTCAGCTGTGGCTGGCCAAGTTTAATAGTTTCTGGCAAACGATATATTTTGTTCTGGGGTGAAATTCAGTTGCAAAAATAGAAATACTGTAAATCTGGTGTTCCAGCAGTGGCTGGTCAAGTTTAATAGTGTCCGGTAAAGGATATATTTTGTTCTGGGGTGAAATTAAATTGCCAAAATAGCAATCCCCTAAATCTGGTGTCCCAGCAGTGGCTGGCCAAGTTTAAACTGTCCGGCAAAGGATACGTTTTTTTCTTGGGTGAAATTCAATTGCCAAAATAGCAATAGCATAAATCAGTGGTTTCAGTTGTTGCTGGCCAAGTTTAATAGTGTCCATCAAAGGATATCATTTATTCTGGGGTGAAATTCAGTTGAAAAAAAAGCAATCCCCTAAATCTGAAGTCCCAGCAGTGGCTGGCCAAGTTTAATAGTGTCTGTCAAAGGATATATTATTTTCTGGGGTGAAATTCAATTGCCAAAATAGCAATACAGTAAATAAGAGGTTTTAGCTGTGGCTGGCCAAGTTTAATAGTGTCCGTCAAAGGATATATTTTGTTCTGGGGTGAAATTCAATAGCCAAAATAGCAATCCCCTAAATCTCATGTCCCAGCAGTGGCTGGCCAAGTTTTATCGTGTCCGGCAAAGGATATATTTTTTTCTGGGGTGACATTCAATTGCCAAAATGGATATACCATTAATCAGTGGTTTCAGCTATGGCTGGCCAAGTTTAATAGAGTTCGTCAAAGGATATATTATTTTCTGGGGTGAAATTCAATTGCCAAAATAGCAATACCTTTAATCAGTGGTTTCAGCTGTGGCTGGCCAAGTTTAATAGTGTCCGGCAAAGGATATATTTTGTTCTGGGGTGAAATTCAGTTGCAAAAATAGAAATACTGTAAATCTGGTGTTCCAGCAGTGGCTGGTCAAGTTTAATAGTGTCCGGTAAAGGATATATTTTGTTCTGGGGTGAAATTCAATTGCCAAAATAGCAATCCCCTAAATCTGGTGTCCCAGCAGTGGCTGGCCAAGTTTAATACTGTCTGGCAAAGGATATATTTTTTTTCTTGGGTGAAATTCAATTGCCAAAATAGCAATAGCATAAATCAGTGGTTTCAGCTGTTGCTGGCCAAGTTTAATAGTGTCCATCAAAGGATATCATTTTTTCTGGGGTGAAATTCAGTTGAAAAAAAAGCAATCCCCTAAATCTGAAGTCCCAGCAGTGGCTGGCCAAGTTTAATAGTGTCTGGCAAAGTATATATTTTGTTCTGGGTTAAAATTCAATAGCCAAAATAGCAATCCCCTAAATCTGGTGTCCCAGCAGTGGCTGGCCAAGTTCAATAGTGTCCGGCAAGGGATATATTTTGTTCTGGGGTGAAATTCAATAGCCAAAGTATGACTCCCCTAAATCTGGTGTCCCAGCAGTGGCTGGCCAAGTTTAATAGTGTCCGGCAAAGGTTTTTTTTTTTTTCTGGGGTGAAATTCAATTCAAAAATAGCAATCCTCTAAATCTGGTGTTCCAGCTGTGGCTAGCCAAGTGTAATACTGTCTGCTGTCTGGCAAAGGATAGATTTTTTTCTGTGGTGAAATTCATATGCCAAATTAGCAATCCCCTAAATATGGTGTCTCCTCAGTGGCTGGCCAAGTTTAATAGTGTCCGGCAAAGGATAGATAATTTTCTGGGGTGAAATTCAATTGCCAAAATAGCAATCCCTAAACCATGTGTCCCAGCAGTGGCTGGCCAAGTTTAATAGTGTCCGGCAAAGGATATATTCTGTTCTGGGGTGAAATTCAATAGCCAAAATAGCAATCCCCTAAATCTGGTGTTCCAGCAGTGGCTGGCCAAGTTTAATAGTGTCCGGCAAAGGATATATTTTTTTCTGTGGTGAAATTCAATTGCCAAAATAGCAATACCCTAAATCAGAGGATTCTGCTGTGTATTATTTTCTGGGATTGAAATTCAATTGCAAAAATAGAAATATCGCAAATCTGGTGTTCCAGCTGTGACTGGACAAGTTTCTTAGTGTCCGTCAAAGGATATATTATTTTCTGGGGTGAAATTCAATTCAAAAATAGCAATCCCCTAAATCTGGTGTTCCAGCTATGGCTAGCCAAGTGTAATACTATCTGCTGTCTGGCAAAGGACAGATTATTTTCTGTGGTGAAATTCAATTGCCAAAATAGCAATCCCCTAAATCTTGTGTCCCCTCAGTGGCTGGACAAGTTTAATAGTGTCCGGCAAAGGATAGATAATTTTCTGGGGTGAAATTCAATTGCCAAAATAGCAATCCCCTAAACCATGTGTCCCAGCAGTGGATGGCCAAGTTTAATAGTGTCTGGCAAAGGATATATTTTTTCTGGGCTGACATTCAATTGCCAAAATGCATATACCATTAATCAGTGGTTTCAGCTGTTGCTGGCCAAGTTTAATAGAGTCCGTCAAAGGATATATTATTTTCTGGGGTGAAATTCAATTGCCAAAATAACAATACCGTTAATCAGTGGTTTCAGCTGTGGCTGGCCAAGTTTAATAGTGTCCGGCAAAGGATAGATAATTTTCTGGGGTGAAATTCAATTGCCAAAATAGCAATCCCCTAAACCATGTGTCCCAGCAGTGGCTGGCCAAGTTTAATAGTGTCCGGCAAAGGATATATTTTGTTCTGGGGTGAAATTCAATAGCCAAAATAGCAATCCCTAAATCTGGTGTTCCAGCAGTGGCTGGCCAAGTTTAATAGTGTCCGGCAAAGGATATATTCTGTTCTGGGGTGAAATTCAATAGCCAAAATAGCAATCCCCTAAATCAGTGGTTTCTGCTGTGTATTATTTTCTGGGGTGAAATTCAGTTGCAAAAATAGAAATACCGTAAATCTGGTGTTCCAGCTGTGACTGGACAAGTTTCTTAGTGTCCGAAAAAGAATATATTATTTTCTGGGGTGAAATTCAATTGCCAAAATAGCAATCCCTAAATCTGGTGTCCCTCAGTGGCTGGATAAGTTTAATAGAGTCCGGCAAAGGATAGATAATGTTCTGGGGTGAAATTCAATTGCCAAAATAGCAATACCGTTAATCAGTGGTTTCAGCTGTGGCTGGCCAAGTTTAATAGTGTTTGGCAAAGGATATATTTTGTTCTGGGGTGAAATTCAATAGCCAAAATAGCAATCCCCTTAATCTGGTGTCCCCTCAGTGGCTGGACAATTTTAATAGTGTCCGGCAAAGGGTAGATAATTTTCTGGGGTGAAATTCAATAGCCAAAATAGCAATCCCCTAAATCTGGTGTCCCAGCAGTGGCTGGCCAAGTTTAATAGGGTCCAGCAAAGGATATATTTTATTCTGGGGTGAAATTCAATAGCCAAAATAGCAATCCCCTAAATCTGGTGTCCCCTCAGTGGCTGGCCAAGTTTAATAGTGTCTGGCAAAGGATAGATAATTTTTTTCTTGGGTGAAATTCAATTGCCAAAATATCAATAACATAAATCAGTGGTTTCAGCTGTGGCTGGCAAAGTTTAATAGTGTCTGTCAAAGGATATATTATTTTCTGGGGTGAAATTCAATTGCCAAAATAGCAATACAGTAAATAAGTGGTTTCAGCTGTGGCTGGCCAAGTTTAATAATGTCCGTCAAAGGATATATTTTGTTCTGGGGTGAAATTCAATAGCCAAAATAGCAATCCCCTAAATCTCATGTCCCAGCAGTGGCTGGCCAAGTTTAATCGTGTCCGGCAAAGGATATATGTTTTTCTGGGGTGACATTCAATTACCAAAATGGATATACCATTAATCAGTGGTTTCAGCTATGGCTGGCCAAGTTTAATAGAGTCCGTCAAAGGATATATTATTTTCTGGGGTGAAATTCAATTGCCAAAATAGCAATACCGTTAATCAGTGGTTTCAGCTGTGGCTGGCCAAGTTTAATAGTGTCCGGCAAAGGATATATTTTGTTCTGGGGTGAAATTCAGTTGCAAAAATAGAAATACTGTAAATCTGGTGTTCCAGCAGTGGCTGGTCAAGTTTAATAGTGTCCGGTAAAGGATATATTTTGTTCTGGGGTGAAATTCAATTGCCAAAATAGCAATCCCCTAAATCTGGTGTCCCAGCAGTGGCTGGCCAAGTTTAATACTGTCTGGCAAAGGATATATTTTTTTCTTGGGTGAAATTCAATTGCCAAAATAGCAATAGCATAAATCAGTGGTTTCAGCTGTTGCTGGCCAAGTTTAATAGTGTCCATCAAAGGATATCATTTTTCTGGGGTGAAATTCAGTTGAAAAAAGCAATCCCCTAAATCTGAAGTCCCAGCAGTGGCTGGCCAAGTTTAATAGTGTCCAGCAAAGTATATATTTTGTTCTGGGTTAAAATTCAATAGCCAAAATAGCAATCCCCTAAATCTGGTGTCCCAGCAGTGGCTGGCCAAGTTCAATAGTGTCCGGCAAGGGATATATTTTGTTCTGGGGTTAAATTCAATAGCCAAAATATGACTCCCCTAAATCTGGTGTCCCAGCAGTGGCTGGCCAAGTTTAATAGTGTCCGGCAAAGGTTTTTTTTTTTTCTGGGGTGAAATTCAATTCAAAAATAGCAATCCTCTAAATCTGGTGTTCCAGCTGTGGCTAGCCAAGTGTAATACTGTCTGCTGTCTGGCAAAGGATAGATTTTTTTCTGTGGTGAAATTCATATGCCAAAATAGCAATCCCCTAAATATGGTGTCTCCTCAGTGGCTGGCCAAGTTTAATAGTGTCTGGCAAAGGACAGATTATATTCTGTGGTGAAATTAAATTGCCAAAATAGCAATCCCCTAAACCATGTGTCCCAGCAGTGGCTGTCCAAGTTTAATAGTGTCCGACAAAGGATATATTTTTTTCGGGGGTGATATTCAATTGCCAAAATGGATATACCATTAATCAGTGGTTTCAGCTGTGGCTGGACAAGTTTAATAGAGTCCGTCAAAGGATATATTATTTTCTGGGGTGAAATTCAAATGCCAAAATAGCAATACCGTTAATTAGTGGTTTCAGCTGTGGCTGGCCAAGTTTAATAGTGTCCGGCAAAGGATATATTTTGTTCTGGGGTGAAATTCAGTTGCAAAAATAGAAATACTGTAAATCTGGTGTTCCAGCAGTGGTTGGTCAAGTTTAATAGTGTCCGGTAAAGGATATATTTTTTTCTGGGGTGACATTCAATTGACAAAATAGCAATCCCCTAAATCTGGTGTCCCAGCAGTGGCTGGCCAAGTTTAATAGTTTCCGGCAAAGGATATATTTTTTTCTTGGGTGAAATTCAATTGCCAAAATTGCAATAGCATAAATCAGTGGTTTCAGCTGTTGCTGGCCAAGTTTAATAGTGTCCATCAAAGGATATCATTTTTTCTGGGGTGAAATTCAGTTGAAAAAAAAGCAATCCCCTAAATCTGAAGTCCCAGCAGTGGCTGGCCAAGTTTAATAGTGTCCAGCAAAGTATATATTTTGTTCTGGGTTAAAATTCAATAGCCAAAATAGCAATCCCCTAAATCTGGTGTCCCAGCAGTGGCTGGCCAAGTTCAATAGTGTCCGGCAAGGGATATATTTTGTTCTGGGGTGAAATTCAATAGCCAAAATATGACTCCCCTAAATCTGGTGTCCCAGCAGTGGCTGGCCAAGTTTAATAGTGTCCGGCAAAGGTTTTTTTTTTTCTGGGGTGAAATTCAATTCAAAAATAGCAATCCTCTAAATCTGGTGTTCCAGCAGTGGCTGGCCAAGTTTAATAGTGTCCGGCAAAGGATATATTTTTTCTGTGGTGAAATTCAATTGCCAAAATAGCAATCCCCTAAATATGGTGTCTCCTCAGTGACTGGCCAAGTTTAATAGTGTCCGGCAAAGGATATATTTTTTCTGTGGTGAAATTCAATTGCCAAAATAGCAATACCCTAAATCAGTGGTTTCTGCTGTGTATTATTTTCTGGGATTGAAATTCAGTTGCAAAAATAGAAATATCATAAATCTGGTGTTCCAGCTGTGACTAGACAAGTTTCTTAGTGTCCGTCAAAGGATATATAATTTTCTGGGGTGAAATTCAATAGCCAAAATAGCAATCCCCTAAATCTGGTGTTCCAGCAGTGGCTGGCCAAGTTTAATAGTGTCCTGCAAAGGATATATTCTGTTCTGGGGTTAAATTCAATAGCCAAAATAGCAATCCCCTAAATCAGTGGTTTCTGCTGTGTATTATTTTCTGGGGTGAAATTCAGTTGCAAAAATAGAAATACCGTAAATCTGGTGTTCCAGCTGTGACTGGACAAGTTTCTTAGTGTCCGAAAAAGAATATATTATTTTCTGGGGTGAAATTCAATTGCCAAAATAGCAATCCCTAAATCTGGTGTCCCCTCAGTGGCTGGATAAGTTTAATAGAGTCCGGCAAAGGATAGATAATGTTCTGGGGTGAAATTCAATTGCCAAAATAGCAATACCGTTAATCAGTGGTTTCAGCTGTGGCTGGCCAAGTTTAATAGTGTTTGGCAAAGGATATATTTTGTTCTGGGGTGAAATTCAATAGCCAAAATAGCAATCCCCTTAATCTGGTGTCCCCTCAGTGGCTGGACAATTTTAATAGTGTCCGGCAAAGGGTAGATAATTTTCTGGGGTGAAATTCAATTGCCAAAATAGCAATACCCTAAATCAGTGGATTCTGCTGTGTATTATTTTCTGGGATTGAAATTCAATTGCAAAAATAGAAATATCGCAAATCTGGTGTTCCAGCTGTGACTGGACAAGTTTCTTAGTGTTCGTCAAAGGATATATTATTTTCTGGGGTGACATTCAATTCAAAAATAGCAATCCCCTAAATCTGGTGTTCCAGCTATGGCTAGCCAAGTGTAATACTATCTGCTGTCTGGCAAAGGACAGATTATTTTCTGTGGTGAAATTCAATTGCCAAAATAGCAATCCCCTAAACCATGTGTCCCAGCAGTGGCTGGCCAAGTTTAATAGTGTCCGGTAAAGGATATATTTTGTTCTGGGGTTAAATTCAATAGCCAAAATAGCAATCCCCTAAATCTGGTGTCCCAGCAGTGGCTGGCCAAGTTTAATAGGGTCCGGCAAAGGATATATTTTATTCTGGGGTGAAATTCAATAGCCAAAATAGCAATCCCCTAAATCTGGTGTCCCCTCAGTGGCTCGCCAAGTTTAATAGTGTCTGGCAAAGGATAGATAATTTTTTTTCTTGGGTGAAATTCAATTGCCAAAATATCAATAACGTAAATCAGTGGTCTCAGCTGTGGCTGGCAAAGTTTAATAGTGTCTGTCAAAGGATATATTATTTTCTGGGGTGAAATTCAATTGCCAAAATAGCAATACAGTAAATAAGTGGTTTCAGCTGTGGCTGGCCAAGTTTAATAGTGTCCGGCAAAGGATAGATAATTTTCTGGGGTGAAATTCAATTGCCAAAATAGCAATCCCCTAAACCATGTGTCCCAGCAGTGGCTGGCCAAGTTTAATAGTGTCCGGCAAAGGATATATTTTGTTCTGGGGTGAAATTCAATAGCCAAAATAGCAATCCCCTAAATCTGGTGTCCCAGCAGTGGCTGGCCAAGTTTAATAGTGTCCTGCAAAGGATATATTCTGTTCTGGGGTTAAATTCAATAGCCAAAATAGCAATCCCCTAAATCAGTGGTTTCTGCTGTGTATTATTTTCTGGGGTGAAATTCAGTTGCAAAAATAGAAATACCGTAAATCTGGTGTTCCAGCTGTGACTGGACAAGTTTCTTAGTGTCCGAAAAAGAATATATTATTTTCTGGGGTGAAATTCAATTGCCAAAATAGCAATCCCCTAAATCTGGTGTCCCCTCAGTGGCTGGATAAGTTTAATAGAGTCCGGCAAAGGATAGATAATGTTCTGGGGTGAAATTCAATTGCCAAAATAGCAATACCGTTAATCAGTGGTTTCAGCTGTGGCTGGCCAAGTTTAATAGTGTTTGGCAAAGGATATATTTTGTTCTGGGGTGAAATTCAATAGCCAAAATAGCAATCCCCTTAATCTGGTGTCCCCTCAGTGGCTGGACAATTTTAATAGTGTCCGGCAAAGGGTAGATAATTTTCTGGGGTGAAATTCAATAGCCAAAATAGCAATCCCCTAAATCTGGTGTCCCAGCAGTGGCTGGCCAAGTTTAATAGGGTCCAGCAAAGGATATATTTTATTCTGGGGTGAAATTCAATAGCCAAAATAGCAATCCCCTAAATCTGGTGTCCCCTCAGTGGCTGGCCAAGTTTAATAGTGTCTGGCAAAGGATAGATAATTTTTTTCTTGGGTGAAATTCAATTGCCAAAATATCAATAACATAAATCAGTGGTTTCAGCTGTGGCTGGCAAAGTTTAATAGTGTCTGTCAAAGGATATATTATTTTCTGGGGTGAAATTCAATTGCCAAAATAGCAATACAGTAAATAAGTGGTTTCAGCTGTGGCTGGCCAAGTTTAATAATGTCCGTCAAAGGATATATTTTGTTCTGGGGTGAAATTCAATAGCCAAAATAGCAATCCCCTAAATCTCATGTCCCAGCAGTGGCTGGCCAAGTTTAATCGTGTCCGGCAAAGGATATATGTTTTTCTGGGGTGACATTCAATTACCAAAATGGATATACCATTAATCAGTGGTTTCAGCTATGGCTGGCCAAGTTTAATAGAGTCCGTCAAAGGATATATTATTTTCTGGGGTGAAATTCAATTGCCAAAATAGCAATACCGTTAATCAGTGGTTTCAGCTGTGGCTGGCCAAGTTTAATAGTGTCCGGCAAAGGATATATTTTGTTCTGGGGTGAAATTCAGTTGCAAAAATAGAAATACTGTAAATCTGGTGTTCCAGCAGTGGCTGGTCAAGTTTAATAGTGTCCGGTAAAGGATATATTTTGTTCTGGGGTGAAATTCAATTGCCAAAATAGCAATCCCCTAAATCTGGTGTCCCAGCAGTGGCTGGCCAAGTTTAATACTGTCTGGCAAAGGATATATTTTTTCTTGGGTGAAATTCAATTGCCAAAATAGCAATAGCATAAATCAGTGGTTTCAGCTGTTGCTGGCCAAGTTTAATAGTGTCCATCAAAGGATATCATTTTTCTGGGGTGAAATTCAGTTGAAAAAAGCAATCCCCTAAATCTGAAGTCCCAGCAGTGGCTGGCCAAGTTTAATAGTGTCCAGCAAAGTATATATTTTGTTCTGGGTTAAAATTCAATAGCCAAAATAGCAATCCCCTAAATCTGGTGTCCCAGCAGTGGCTGGCCAAGTTCAATAGTGTCCGGCAAGGGATATATTTTGTTCTGGGGTGAAATTCAATAGCCAAAATATGACTCCCCTAAATCTGGTGTCCCAGCAGTGGCTGGCCAAGTTTAATAGTGTCCGGCAAAGGTTTTTTTTTTTCTGGGGTGAAATTCAATTCAAAAATAGCAATCCTCTAAATCTGGTGTTCCAGCTGTGGCTAGCCAAGTGTAATACTGTCTGCTGTCTGGCAAAGGATAGATTTTTTCTGTGGTGAAATTCATATGCCAAAATAGCAATCCCCTAAATATGGTGTCTCCTCAGTGGCTGGCCAAGTTTAATAGTGTCTGGCAAAGGATAGATAATTTTCTGGGATGAAATTCAATTGCCAAAATAGCAATCCCTAAACCATGTGTCCCAGCAGTGGCTGGCCAAGTTTAATAGTGTCCGGCAAAGGATATATTCTGTTCTGGGGTGAAATTCAATAGCCAAAATAGCAATCCCCTAAATCTGGTGTTCCAGCAGTGGCTGGCCAAGTTTAATAGTGTCCGGCAAAGGATATATTTTTTTCTGTGGTGAAATTCAATTGCCAAAATAGCAATACCCTAAATCAGTGGATTCTGCTGTGTATTATTTTCTGGGATTGAAATTCAATTGCAAAAATAGAAATATCGCAAATCTGGTGTTCCAGCTGTGACTGGACAAGTTTCTTAGTGTCCGTCAAAGGATATATTATTTTCTGGGGTGAAATTCAATTCAAAAATAGCAATCCCCTAAATCTGGTGTTCCAGCTATGGCTAGCCAAGTGTAATACTATCTGCTGTCTGGCAAAGGACAGATTATTTTCTGTGGTGAAATTCAATTGCCAAAATAGCAATCCCCTAAATCTTGTGTCCCCTCAGTGGCTGGACAAGTTTAATAGTGTCCGGCAAAGGATAGATAATTTTCTGGGGTGAAATTCAATTGCCAAAATAGCAATCCCCTAAACCATGTGTCCCAGCAGTGGATGGCCAAGTTTAATAGTGTCTGGCAAAGGATATATTTTTTCTGGGCTGACATTCAATTGCCAAAATGGATATACCATTAATCAGTGGTTTCAGCTGTTGCTGGCCAAGTTTAATAGAGTCCGTCAAAGGATATATTATTTTCTGGGGTGAAATTCAATTGCCAAAATAGCAATACCGTTAATCAGTGGTTTCAGCTGTGGCTGGCCAAGTTTAATAGTGTCCGGCAAAGGATAGATAATTTTCTGGGGTGAAATTCAATTGCCAAAATAGCAATCCCCTAAACCATGTGTCCCAGCAGTGGCTGGCCAAGTTTAATAGTGTCCGGCAAAGGATATATTTTGTTCTGGGGTGAAATTCAATAGCCAAAATAGCAATCCCCTAAATCTGGTGTCCCAGCAGTGGCTGGCCAAGTTTAATAGTGTCCGGCAAAGGATATATTCTGTTCTGGGGTGAAATTCAATAGCCAAAATAGCAATCCCCTAAATCAGTGGTTTCTGCTGTGTATTATTTTCTGGGGTGAAATTCAGTTGCAAAAATAGAAATACCGTAAATCTGGTGTTCCAGCTGTGACTGGACAAGTTTCTTAGTGTCCGAAAAAATAATATATTATTTTCTGGGGTGAAATTCAATTGCCAAAATAGCAATCCCCTAAATCTGGTGTCCCCTCAGTGGCTGGATAAGTTTAATAGAGTCCGGCAAAGGATAGATAATGTTCTGGGGTTAAATTCAATTGCCAAAATAGCAATACCGTTAATCAGTGGTTTCAGCTGTGGCTGGCCAAGTTTAATAGTGTTTGGCAAAGGATATATTTTGTTCTGGGGTGAAATTCAATAGCCAAAATAGCAATCCCCTTAATCTGGTGTCCCCTCAGTGGCTGGACAATTTTAATAGTGTCCGGCAAAGGGTAGATAATTTTCTGGGGTGAAATTCAATAGCCAAAATAGCAATCCCCTAAATCTGGTGTCCCAGCATTGGCTGGCCAAGTTTAATAGGGTCCAGCAAAGGATATATTTTATTCTGGGGTGAAATTCAATAGCCAAAATAGCAATCCCCTAAATCTGGTGTCCCCTCAGTGGCTGGCCAAGTTTAATAGTGTCTGGCAAAGGATAGATAATTTTTTTTCTTGGGTGAAATTCAATTGCCAAAATATCAATAACATAAATCAGTGGTTTCAGCTGTGGCTGGCAAAGTTTAATAGTGTCTGTCAAAGGATATATTATTTTCTGGGGTGAAATTCAATTGCCAAAATAGCAATCCCCTAAATCTCATGTCCCAGCAGTGGCTGGCCAAGTTTAATCGTGTCCGGCAAAGGATATATGTTTTTCTGGGGTGACATTCAATTACCAAAATGGATATACCATTAATCAGTGGTTTCAGCTATGGCTGGCCAAGTTTAATAGAGTCCGTCAAAGGATATATTATTTTCTGGGGTGAAATTCAATTGCCAAAATAGCAATACCGTTAATCAGTGGTTTCAGCTGTGGCTGGCCAAGTTTAATAGTGTCCGGCAAAGGATATATTTTATTCTGGGGTGAAATTCAATAGCCAAAATAGCAATCCCCTAAATCTGGTGTCCCCTCAGTGGCTGGCCAAGTTTAATAGTGTCTGGCAAAGGATAGATAATTTTTTTTCTTGGGTGAAATTCAATTGCCAAAATATCAATAACATAAATCAGTGGTTTCAGCTGTGGCTGGCCAAGTTTAATAATGTCCGTCAAAGGATATATTTTGTTCTGGGGTGAAATTCAATAGCCAAAATAGCAATCCCCTAAATCTCATGTCCCAGCAGTGGCTGGCCAAGTTTAATCGTGTCCGGCAAAGGATATATGTTTTTCTGGGGTGACATTCAATTACCAAAATGGATATACCATTAATCAGTGGTTTCAGCTATGGCTGGCCAAGTTTAATAGAGTCCGTCAAAGGATATATTATTTTCTGGGGTGAAATTCAATTGCCAAAATAGCAATACCGTTAATCAGTGGTTTCAGCTGTGGCTGGCCAAGTTTAATAGTGTCCGGCAAAGGATATATTTTGTTCTGGGGTGAAATTCAGTTGCAAAAATAGAAATACTGTAAATCTGGTGTTCCAGCAGTGGCTGGTCAAGTTTAATAGTGTCCGGTAAAGGATATATTTTGTTCTGGGGTGAAATTCAATTGCCAAAATAGCAATCCCCTAAATCTGGTGTCCCAGCAGTGGCTGGCCAAGTTTAATACTGTCTGGCAAAGGATATATTTTTTTCTTGGGTGAAATTCAATTGCCAAAATAGCAATAGCATAAATCAGTGGTTTCAGCTGTTGCTGGCCAAGTTTAATAGTGTCCATCAAAGGATATCATTTTTCTGGGGTGAAATTCAGTTGAAAAAAAGCAATCCCCTAAATCTGAAGTCCCAGCAGTGGCTGGCCAAGTTTAATAGTGTCCAGCAAAGTATATATTTTGTTCTGGGTTAAAATTCAATAGCCAAAATAGCAATCCCCTAAATCTGGTGTCCCAGCAGTGGCTGGCCAAGTTCAATAGTGTCCGGCAAGGGATATATTTTGTTCTGGGGTGAAATTCAATAGCCAAAATATGACTCCCCTAAATCTGGTGTCCCAGCAGTGGCTGGCCAAGTTTAATTGTGTCCGGCAAAGGTTTTTTTTTTTTCTGGGGTGAAATTCAATTCAAAAATAGCAATCCTCTAAATCTGGTGTTCCAGCTGTGGCTAGCCAAGTGTAATACTGTCTGCTGTCTGGCAAAGGATATATTTTTTTCTGTGGTGAAATTCAATTGCCAAAATAGCAATCACCTAAATATGGTGTCTCCTCAGTGGCTGGCCAAGTTTAATAGTGTCCGGAAAAGGATAGATAATTTTCTGGGGTGAAATTCAATTGCCAAAATAGCAATCCCCTAAACCATGTGTCCCAGCAGTGGCTGGCCAAGTTTAATAGTGTCCGGCAAAGGATATATTCTGTTCTGGGGTGAAATTCAATAGCCAAAATAGCAATCCCCTAAATCTGGTGTTCCAGCAGTGGCTGGCCAAGTTTAATAGTGTCCGGCAAAGGATATATTTTTTTCTGTGGTGAAATTCAATTGCCAAAATAACAATACCCTAAATCAGTGGATTCTGCTGTGTATTATTTTCTGGGTTTGAAATTCAATTGCAAAAATAGAAATATCGCAAATCTGGTGTTCCAGCTGTGACTGGACAAGTTTCTTAGTGTCCGTCAAAGGATATATTATTTTCTGGGGTGAAATTTAATTCAAAAATAGCAATCCCCTAAATCTGGTGTTCCAGCTGTGGCTAGCCAAGTGTAATACTATCTGCTGTCTGGCAAAGGACAGATTATTTTCTGTGGTGAAATTCAATTGCCAAAATAGCAATCCCCTAAATCTGGTGTCCCCTCAGTGGCTGGACAAGTTTAATAGTGTCCGGCAAAGGATAGATAATTTTCTGGGGTGAAATTCAATTGCCAAAATAGCAATCCCCTAAACCATGTGTCCCAGCAGTGGATGGCCAAGTTTAATAGTGTCTGGCAAAGGATATATTTTTTTCTGGGGTGACATTCAATTGCCAAAATGGATATACCATTAATCAGTGGTTTCAGCTGTGGCTGGCCAAGTTTAATAGAATTCGTCAAAGGATATATTATTTTCTGGGGTGAAATTCAATTGCCAAAATAGCAATACTGTTAATCAGTGGTTTCAGCTGTGGCTGGCCAAGTTTAATAGTGTCCGGCAAAGGATAGATAATTTTCTGGGGTGAAATTCAATTGCCAAAATAGCAATCCCCTAAACCATGTGTCCCAGCAGTGGCTGGCCAAGTTTAATAGTGTCCGGCAAAGGATATATTTTGTTCTGGGGTGAAATTCAATAGCCAAAATAGCAATCCCCTAAATCTGGTGTCCCAGCAGTGGCTGGCCAAGTTTAATAGTGTCCGGCAAAGGATATATTCTGTTCTGGGGTGAAATTCAATAGCCAAAATAGCAATCCCTAAATCAGTGGTTTCTGCTGTGTATTATTTTCTGGGGTGAAATTCAGTTGCAAAAATAGAAATACCGTAAATCTGGTGTTCCAGCTGTGACTGGACAAGTTTCTTAGTGTCCGAAAAAAGAATATATTATTTTCTGGGGTGAAATTCAATTGCCAAAATAGCAATCCTCTAAATCTGGTGTCCCCTCAGTGGCTGGACAAGTTTAATAGAGTCCGGCAAAGGATAGATAATGTTCTGGGGTGAAATTCAATTGCCAAAATAGCAATACCGTTAATCAGTGGTTTCAGCTGTGGCTGGCCAAGTTTAATAGTGTTCTGCAAAGGATATATTTTGTTCTGGGGTGAAATTCAATAGCCAAAATAGCAATCCCCTTAATCTGGTGTCCCCTCAGTGGCTGGACAATTTTAATAGTGTCCGGCAAAGGGTAGATAATTTTCTGGGGTGAAATTCAATAGCCAAAATAGCAATCCCCTAAATCTGGTGTCCCAGCAGTGGCTGGCCAAGTTTAATAGGGTCCGGCAAAGGATATATTTTATTCTGGGGTGAAATTCAATAGCCAAAATAGCAATCCCCTAAATCTGGTGTCCCCTCAGTGGCTGGCCAAGTTTAATAGTGTCTGGCAAAGGATAGATAATTTTTTTCTTGGGTGAAATTCAATTGCCAAAATATCAATAACATAAATCAGTGGTTTCAGCTGTGGCTGGCAAAGTTTAATAGTGTCTGTCAAAGGATATATTATTTTCTGGGGTGAAATTCAATTGCCAAAATAGCAATACAGTAAATAAGTGGTTTCAGCTGTGGCTGGCCAAGTTTAATAGTGTCCGTCAAAGGATATATTTTGTTCTGGGGTGAAATTCAATAGCCAAAATAGCAATCCCCTAAATCTCATGTCCCAGCAGTGGCTGGCCAAGTTTAATCGTGTCCGGCAAAGGATATATTTTTTTCTGGGGTGACATTCAATTGCCAAAATGGATATACCATTAATCAGTGGTTTCAGCTATGGCTGGCCAAGTTTAATAAAGTCCGTCAAAGGATATATTATTTTCTGGGGTGAAATTCAATTGCCAAAATAGCAATCCCCTAAATCTGGTGTCCCAGCAGTGGCTGGCCAAGTTTAATACTGTCCGGCAAAGGATATATTTTTTTCTTGGGTGAAATTCAATAGCCAAAATATGACTCCCCTAAATCTGGTGTCCCAGCAGTGGCTGGCCAAGTTTAATAGTGTCCGGCAAAGGTTTTTTTTTTTTTCTGGGGTGAAATTCAAATCAAAAATAGCAATCCTCTAAATCTGGTGTTCCAGCTGTAGCTAGCCAAGTGTAATACTGTCTGCTGTCTGGCAAAGGATAGATTTTTTTCTGTGGTGAAATTCATATGCCAAAATAGCAATCCCCTAAATATGGTGTCTCCTCAGTGGCTGGCCAAGTTTAATATTGTCCGGCAATGGATAGATAATTTTCTGGGGTGAAATTCAAATGCCAAAATAGCAATCCCCTAAACCATGTGTCCCAGCAGTGGCTGGCCAAGTTTAATAGTGTCCGGCAAAGGATATATTCTGTTCTGGGGTGAAATTCAATAGCCAAAATAGCAATCCCCTAAATCTGGTGTTCCAGCAGTGGCTGGCCAAGTTTAATAGAGTCCGGCAAAGGATATATTTTTTTCTGTGGTGAAATTCAATTGCCAAAATAGCAATACCCTAAATCAGTGGATTCTGCTGTGTATTATTTTCTGGGATTGAAATTCAATTGCAAAAATAGAAATATCGCAAATCTGGTGTTCCAGCTGTGACTGAACAAGTTTCTTAGTGTCCGTCAAAGGATATTTTATTTTCTGAGGTGAAATTCAATTCAAAAATAGCAATCCCCTAAATCTGGTGTTCCAGCTGTGGCTAGCCAAGTGTAATACTATCTGCTGTCTGGCAAAGGACAGATTATTTTCTGTGGTGAAATTCAATTGCCAAAATAGCAATCCCCTAAATCTGGTGTCCCCTCAGTGGCTGGACAAGTTTAATAGTGTCCGGCAAAGGATAGATAATTTTCTGGGGTGAAATTCAATTGCCAAAATAGCAATCCCCTAAACCATGTGTCCCAGCAGTGGATGGCCAAGTTTAATAGTGTCTGGCAAAGGATATATTTTTTCTGGGGTGACATTCAATTGCCAAAATGGATATACCATTAATCAGTGGTTTCAGCTGTGGCTGGCCAAGTTTAATAGAATCCGTCAAAGGATATATTATTTTCTGGGGTGAAATTCAATTGCCAAAATAGCAATACTGTTAATCAGTGGTTTCAGCTGTGGCTGGTCAAGTTTAATAGTGTCCGGCAAAGGATAGATAATTTTCTGGGGTGAAATTCAATTGCCAAAATAGCAATCCCCTAAATCATGTGTCCCAGCAGTGGCTGGCCAAGTTTAATAGTGTCCGGCAAAGGATATATTTTGTTCTGGGGTGAAATTCAATAGCCAAAATAGCAATCCCCTAAATCTGGTGTCCCAGCAGTGGCTGGCCAAGTTTAATAGTGTCCGGCAAAGGATATATTCTGTTCTGGGGTGAAATTCAATAGCCAAAATAGCAATCCCCTAAATCAGTGGTTTCTGCTGTGTATTATTTTCTGGGGTGAAATTCAGTTGCAAAAATAGAAATACCGTAAATCTGGTGTTCCAGCTGTGACTGGACAAGTTTCTTAGTGTCCGAAAAAGAATATATTATTTTCTGGGGTGAAATTCAATTGCCAAAATAGCAATCCCCTAAATCTGGTGTCCCCTCAGTGGCTGGACAAGTTTAATAGAGTCCGGCAAAGGATAGATAATGTTCTGGGGTGAAATTCAATTGCCAAAATAGCAATACCGTTAATCAGTGGTTTCAGCTGTGGCTGGCCAAGTTTAATAGTGTTCTGCAAAGGATATATTTTGTTCTGGGGTGAAATTCAATAGCCAAAATAGCAATCCCCTTAATCTGGTGTCCCCTCAGTGGCTGGACAATTTTAATAGTGTCCGGCAAAGGGTAGATAATTTTCTGGGGTGAAATTCAATAGCCAAAATAGCAATCCCCTAAATCTGGTGTCCTAGCAGTGGCTGGCCAAGTTTAATAGGGTCCGGCAAAGGATATATTTTATTCTGGGGTGAAATTCAATAGCCAAAATAGCAATCCCCTAAATCTGGTGTCCCCTCAGTGGCTGGCCAAGTTTAATAGTGTCTGGCAAAGGATAGATAATTTTTTTCTTGGGTGAAATTCAATTGCCAAAATATCAATAACATAAATCAGTGGTTTCAGCTGTGGCTGGCAAAGTTTAATAGTGTCTGTCAAAGGATATATTATTTTCTGGGGTGAAATTCAATTGCCAAAATAGCAATACAGTAAATAAGTGGTTTCAGCTGTGGCTGGCCAAGTTTAATAGTGTCCGTCAAAGGATATATTTTGTTCTGGGGTGAAATTCAATAGCCAAAATAGCAATCCCCTAAATCTCATGTCCCAGCAGTGGCTGGCCAAGTTTAATCGTGTCCGGCAAAGGATATATTTTTTTCTGGGGTGACATTCAATTGCCAAAATGGATATACCATTAATCAGTGGTTTCAGCTATGGCTGGCCAAGTTTAATAGAGTCCGTCAAAGGATATATTATTTTCTGAGGTGAAATTCAATTGCCAAAATAGCAATACCGTTAATCAGTGGTTTCAGCTGTGGCTGGCCAAGTTTAATAGTTTCCGGCAAAGGATATATTTTGTTCTGGGGTGAAATCCAGTTGTAAAAATAGAAATACTGTAAATCTGGTGTTCCAGCAGTGGCTGGTCAAGTTTAATAGTGTCCGGTAAAGGATATATTTTGTTCTGGGGTGAAATTCAATTGCCAAAATAGCAATCCCCTAAATCTGGTGTCCCAGCAGTGGCTGGCCAAGTTTAATACTGTCCGGCAAAGGATATGTTTTTTTCTTGGGTGAAATTCAATTGCCAAAATAGCAATAGCATAAATCAGTGGTTTCAGCTGTTGCTGGCCAAGTTTAATAGTGTCCATCAAAGAATATAATTTTTCTGGGGTGAAATTCAGTTGAAAAAAAGCAATCCCCTAAATCTGAAGTCCCAGCAGTGGCTGGCCAAGTTTAATAGTGTCTGTCAAAGGATATATTATTTTCTGGGGTGAAATTAATAGTGTCCCGCCTGGACTGAGACCACCTTGTCGCTTGGTGGGTGGGCTTAGATGTGTTTTGATCAAAATATGTTGACTAAGTGTCTCAGACGTTATCAGAATGAGGGTTTATTCCACATAATGTTTGCATTTATTTTAGTGCACCATTTTCTGTGATTTGTGAAATTCAATTGCCAAAATAGCAATACAGTAAATAAGTGGTTTCAGCTGTGGCTGGCCAAGTTTAATAGTGTCCATCAAAGGATATATTTTGTTCTGGGGTGAAATTCAATAGCCAAAATAGCAATCCCCTAAATCTCATGTCCCAGCAGTGGCTGGCCAAATTAATTGTGTCCGGCAAAGGATATATTTTTTCTGTGGTGACATTCAATTGCCAAAATGGATATACCATTAATCAGTGGTTTCAGCTATGGCTGGCCAAGTTTAATAAAGTCCGTCAAAGGATATATTATTTTCTGGGGTGAAATTCAATTGCCAAAATAGCAATCCCCTAAATCTGGTGTCCCAGCAGTGGCTGGCCAAGTTTAATACTGTCCGGCAAAGGATATATTTTTTTTCTTGGGTGAAAATCAATTGCCAAAATAGCAATAGCATAAATCAGTGGTTTCAGCTGTTGCTGGCCAAGTTTAATAGTGTCCATCAAAGGATATCATTTTTCTGGGGTGAAATTCAGTTGAAAAAAAGCAATCCCCTAAATCTGAAGTCCCAGCAGTGGCTGGCCAAGTTTAATAGTGTCCGGCAAAGTATATATTTTGTTCTGGGTTAAAATTCAATAGCCAAAATAGCAATCCCCTAAATCTGGTGTCCCAGCAGTGGCTGGCCAAGTTCAATAGTGTCCGGCAAGGGATATATTTTGTTCTGGGGTGAAATTCAATAGCCAAAATATGACTCCCCTAAATCTGGTGTCCCAGCAGTGGCTGGCCAAGTTTAATAGTGTCCGGCAAAGGTTTTTTTTTTTTCTGGGGTGAAATTCAATTCAAAAATAGCAATCCTCTAAATCTGGTGTTCCAGCTGTGGCTAGCCAAGTGTAATACTGTCTGCTGTCTGGCAAAGGATAGATTTTTTTCTGTGGTGAAATTCATATGCCAAAATAGCAATCCCCTAAATATGGTGTCTCCTCAGTGGCTGGCCAAGTTTAATATTGTCCGGCAAAGGATAGATAATTTTCTGGGGTGAAATTCAATTGCCAAAATAGCAATCCCTAAACCATGTGTCCCAGCAGTGGCTGGCCAAGTTTAATAGTGTCCGGCAAAGGATATATTCTGTTCTGGGGTGAAATTCAATAGCCAAAATAGCAATCCCCTAAATCTGGTGTTCCAGCAGTGGCTGGCCAAGTTTAATAGTGTCCGGCAAAGGATATATTTTTTTCTGTGGTGAAATTCAATTGCCAAAATAGCAATACCCTAAATCAGTGGATTCTGCTGTGTATTATTTTCTGGGATTGAAATTCAATTGCAAAAATAGAAATATCGCAAATCTGGTGTTCCAGCTGTGACTGGACAAGTTTCTTAGTGTCCGTCAAAGGATATATTATTTTCTGAGGTGAAATTCAATTCAAAAATAGCAATCCCCTAAATCTGGTGTTCCAGCTGTGGCTAGCCAAGTGTAATACTATCTGCTGTCTGGCAAAGGACAGATTATTTTCTGTGGTGAAATTCAATTGCCAAAATAGCAATCCCCTAAATCTGGTGTCCCCTCAGTGGCTGGACAAGTTTAATAGTGTCCGGCAAAGGATAGATAATTTTCTGGGGTGAAATTCAATTGCCAAAATAGCAATCCCCTAAACCATGTGTCCCAGCAGTGGATGGCCAAGTTTAATAGTGTCTGGCAAAGGATATATTTTTTTCTGGGGTGACATTCAATTGCCAAAATGGATATACCATTAATCAGTGGTTTCAGCTGTGGCTGGCCAAGTTTAATTGAATCCGTCAAAGGATATATTATTTTCTGGGGTGAAATTCAATTGCCAAAATAGCAATACTGTTAATCAGTGGTTTCAGCTGTGGCTGGTCAAGTTTAATAGTGTCCGGCAAAGGATAGATAATTTTCTGGGGTGAAATTCAATTGCCAAAATAGCAATCCCCTAAATCATGTGTCCCAGCAGTGGCTGGCCAAGTTTAATAGTGTCCGGCAAAGGATATATTTTGTTCTGGGGTGAAATTCAATAGCCAAAATAGCAATCCCCTAAATCTGGTGTCCCAGCAGTGGCTGGCCAAGTTTAATAGTGTCCGGCAAAGGATATATTCTGTTCTGGGGTGAAATTCAATAGCCAAAATAGCAATCCCCTAAATCAGTGGTTTCTGCTGTGTATTATTTTCTGGGGTGAAATTCAGTTGCAAAAATAGAAATACCGTAAATCTGGTGTTCCAGCTGTGACTGGACAAGTTTCTTAGTGTCCGAAAAAGAATATATTATTTTCTGGGGTGAAATTCAATTGCCAAAATAGCAATCCCCTAAATCTGGTGTCCCCTCAGTGGCTGGACAAGTTTAATAGAGTCCGGCAAAGGATAGATAATGTTCTGGGGTGAAATTCAATTGCCAAAATAGCAATACCGTTAATCAGTGGTTTCAGCTGTGGCTGGCCAAGTTTAATAGTGTTCTGCAAAGGATATATTTTGTTCTGGGGTGAAATTCAATAGCCAAAATAGCAATCCCCTTAATCTGGTGTCCCCTCAGTGGCTGGACAATTTTAATAGTGTCCGGCAAAGGGTAGATAATTTTCTGGGGTGAAATTCAATAGCCAAAATAGCAATCCCCTAAATCTGGTGTCCTAGCAGTGGCTGGCCAAGTTTAATAGGGTCCGGCAAAGGATATATTTTATTCTGGGGTGAAATTCAATAGCCAAAATAGCAATCCCCTAAATCTGGTGTCCCCTCAGTGGCTGGCCAAGTTTAATAGTGTCTGGCAAAGGATAGATAATTTTTTTCTTGGGTGAAATTCAATTGCCAAAATATCAATAACATAAATCAGTGGTTTCAGCTGTGGCTGGCAAAGTTTAATAGTGTCTGTCAAAGGATATATTATTTTCTGGGGTGAAATTCAATTGCCAAAATAGCAATACAGTAAATAAGTGGTTTCAGCTGTGGCTGGCCAAGTTTAATAGTGTCCGTCAAAGGATATATTTTGTTCTGGGGTGAAATTCAATAGCCAAAATAGCAATCCCCTAAATCTCATGTCCCAGCAGTGGCTGGCCAAGTTTAATCGTGTCCGTCAAAGGATATATTATTTTCTGAGGTGAAATTCAATTGCCAAAATAGCAATACCGTTAATCAGTGGTTTCAGCTGTGGCTGGCCAAGTTTAATAGTGTCCGGCAAAGGATATATTTTGTTCTGGGGTGAAATTCAGTTGCAAAAATAGAAATACTGTAAATCTGGTGTTCCAGCAGTGGCTGGTCAAGTTTAATAGTGTCCGGTAAAGGATATATTTTGTTCTGGGGTGAAATTCAATTGCCAAAATAGCAATCCCCTAAATCTGGTGTCCCAGCAGTGGCTGGCCAAGTTTAATACTGTCCGGCAAAGGATATGTTTTTTTCTTGGGTGAAATTCAATTGCCAAAATAGCAATAGCATAAATCAGTGGTTTCAGCTGTTGCTGGCCAAGTTTAATAGTGTCCATCAAAGAATATAATTTTTTCTGGGGTGAAATTCAGTTGAAAAAAAAGCAATCCCCTAAATCTGAAGTCCCAGCAGTGGCTGGCCAAGTTTAATAGTGTCTGTCAAAGGATATATTATTTTCTGGGGTGAAATTAATAGTGTCCCGCCTGGACTGAGACCACCTTGTCGCTTGGTGGGTGGGCTTAGATGTGTTTTGATCAAAATATGTTGACTAAGTGTCTCAGACGTTATCAGAATGAGGGTTTATTCCACATAATGTTTGCATTTATTTTAGTGCACCATTTTCTGTGATTTGTGAAATTCAATTGCCAAAATAGCAATACAGTAAATAAGTGGTTTCAGCTGTGGCTGGCCAAGTTTAATAGTGTCCATCAAAGGATATATTTTGTTCTGGGGTGAAATTCAATAGCCAAAATAGCAATCCCCTAAATCTCATGTCCCAGCAGTGGCTGGCCAAATTAATTGTGTCCGGCAAAGGATATATTTTTTCTGTGGTGACATTCAATTGCCAAAATGGATATACCATTAATCAGTGGTTTCAGCTATGGCTGGCCAAGTTTAATAAAGTCCGTCAAAGGATATATTATTTTCTGGGGTGAAATTCAATTGCCAAAATAGCAATCCCCTAAATCTGGTGTCCCAGCAGTGGCTGGCCAAGTTTAATACTGTCCGGCAAAGGATATATTTTTTTCTTGGGTGAAATTCAATTGCCAAAATAGCAATAGCATAAATCAGTGGTTTCAGCTGTTGCTGGCCAAGTTTAATAGTGTCCATCAAAGGATATCATTTTTCTGGGGTGAAATTCAGTTGAAAAAAAGCAATCCCCTAAATCTGAAGTCCCAGCAGTGGCTGGCCAAGTTTAATAGTGTCCGGCAAAGTATATATTTTGTTCTGGGTTAAAATTCAATAGCCAAAATAGCAATCCCCTAAATCTGGTGTCCCAGCAGTGGCTGGCCAAGTTCAATAGTGTCCGGCAAGGGATATATTTTGTTCTGGGGTGAAATTCAATAGCCAAAATATGACTCCCCTAAATCTGGTGTCCCAGCAGTGGCTGGCCAAGTTTAATAGTGTCCGGCAAAGGTTTTTTTTTTTTTCTGGGGTGAAATTCAATTCAAAAATAGCAATCCTCTAAATCTGGTGTTCCAGCTGTGGCTAGCCAAGTGTAATACTGTCTGCTGTCTGGCAAAGGATAGATTTTTTTCTGTGGTGAAATTCATATGCCAAAATAGCAATCCCCTAAATATGGTGTCTCCTCAGTGGCTGGCCAAGTTTAATATTGTCCGGCAAAGGATAGATAATTTTCTGGGGTGAAATTCAATTGCCAAAATAGCAATCCCTAAACCATGTGTCCCAGCAGTGGCTGGCCAAGTTTAATAGTGTCTGGCAAAGGATATATTCTGTTCTGGGGTGAAATTCAATAGCCAAAATAGCAATCCCCTAAATCTGGTGTTCCAGCAGTGGCTGGCCAAGTTTAATAGTGTCCGGCAAAGGATATATTTTTTCTGTGGTGAAATTCAATTGCCAAAATAGCAATACCCTAAATCAGTGGATTCTGCTGTGTATTATTTTCTGGGATTGAAATTCAATTGCAAAAATAGAAATATCGCAAATCTGGTGTTCCAGCTGTGACTGGACAAGTTTCTTAGTGTCCGTCAAAGGATATATTATTTTCTGAGGTGAAATTCAATTCAAAAATAGCAATCCCCTAAATCTGGTGTTCCAGCTGTGGCTTGCCAAGTGTAATACTATCTGCTGTCTGGCAAAGGACAGATTATTTTCTGTGGTGAAATTCAATTGCCAAAATAGCAATCCCCTAAATCTGGTGTCCCCTCAGTGGCTGGACAAGTTTAATAGTGTCCGGCAAAGGATAGATAATTTTCTGGGGTGAAATTCAATTGCCAAAATAGCAATCCCCTAAACCATGTGTCCCAGCAGTGGATGGCCAAGTTTAATAGTGTCTGGCAAAGGATATATTTTTTCTGGGGTGACATTCAATTGCCAAAATGGATATACCATTAATCAGTGGTTTCAGCTGTGGCTGGCCAAGTTTAATAGAATCCGTCAAAGGATATATTATTTTCTGGGGTGAAATTCAATTGCCAAAATAGCAATACTGTTAATCAGTGGTTTCAGCTGTGGCTGGTCAAGTTTAATAGTGTCCGGCAAAGGATAGATAATTTTCTGGGGTGAAATTCAATTGCCAAAATAGCATTCCCCTAAATCATGTGTCCCAGCAGTGGCTGGCCAAGTTTAATAGTGTCCGGCAAAGGATATATTTTGTTCTGGGGTGAAATTCAATAGCCAAAATAGCAATCCCCTAAATCTGGTGTCCCAGCAGTGGCTGGCCAAGTTTAATAGTGTCCGGCAAAGGATATATTCTGTTCTGGGGTGAAATTCAATAGCCAAAATAGAAATCCCCTAAATCAGTGGTTTCTGCTGTGTATTATTTTCTGGAGTGAAATTCAGTTGCAAAAATAGAAATACCGTAAATCTGGTGTTCCAGCTGTGACTGGACAAGTTTCTTAGTGTACGAAAAAAGAATATATTATTTTCTGGGGTGAAATTCAATTGCCAAAATAGCAATCCCCTAAATCTGGTGTCCCCTCAGTGGCTGGACAAGTTTAATAGAGTCCGGCAAAGGATAGATAATGTTCTGGGGTGAAATTCAATTGCCAAAATAGCAATACCGTTAATCAGTGGTTTCAGCTGTGGCTGGCAAAGTTTAATAGTGTTCTGCAAAGGATATATTTTGTTCTGGGGTGAAATTCAATAGCCAAAATAGCAATCCCCTTAATCTGGTGTCCCCTCAGTGGCTGGACAATTTTAATAGTGTCCGGCAAAGGGTAGATAATTTTCTTGGGTGAAATTCAATTGCCAAAATAGCAATAGCATAAATCAGTGGTTTCAGCTGTTGCTGGCCAAGTTTAATAGTGTCCATCAAAGGATATCATTTTTTCTGGGGTGAAATTCAGTTGAAAAAAAAGCAATCCCCTAAATCTGAAGTCCCAGCAGTGGCTGGCCAAGTTTAATAGTGTCTGTCAAAGGATATATTATTTTCTGGGGTGAAATTCAATTGCCAAAATAGCAATACAGTAAATAAGTGGTTTCAGCTGTGGCTGGCCAAGTTTAATAGTGTCCATCAAAGGATATATTTTGTTCTGGGGTGAAATTCAATAGCCAAAATAGCAATCCCCTAAATCTCATGTCCCAGCAGTGGCTGGCCAAATTAATTGTGTCCGGCAAAGGATATATTTTTTTCTGTGGTGACATTCAATTGCCAAAATGGATATACCATTAATCAGTGGTTTCAGCTATGGCTGGCCAAGTTTAATAATGTCCGTCAAAGGATATATTATTTTCTGGGGTGAAATTCAATTGCCAAAATAGCAATCCCCTAAATCTGGTGTCCCAGCAGTGGCTGGCCAAGTTTAATACTGTCTGGCAAAGGATATATTTTTTTTCTTGGGTGAAATTCAATTGCCAAAATAGCAATAGCATAAATCAGTGGTTTCAGCTGTTGCTGGCCAAGTTTAATAGTGTCCATCAAAGGATATCATTTTTTCTGGGGTGAAATTCAGTTGAAAAAAAAGCAATCCCCTAAATCTGAAGTCCCAGCAGTGGCTGGCCAAGTTTAATAGTGTCCGGCAAAGTATATATTTTGTTCTGGGTTAAAATTCAATAGCCAAAATAGCAATCCCCTAAATCTGGTGTCCCAGCAGTGGCTGGCCAAGTTCAATAGTGTCCGGCAAGGGATATATTTTGTTCTGGGGTGAAATTCAATAGCCAAAATATGACTCCCCTAAATCTGGTGTCCCAGCAGTGGCTGGCCAAGTTTAATAGTGTCCGGCAAAGGTTTATTTATTTTTTTCTGGGGTGAAATTCAATTCAAAAATAGCAATCCTCTAAATCTGGTGTCCTAGCAGTGGCTAGCCAAGTGTAATACTGTCTGCTGTCTGGCAAAGGATAGATTTTTTTCTGTGGTGAAATTCATATGCCAAAATAGCAATCCCCTAAATATGGTGTCTCCTCAGTGGCTGGCCAAGTTTAATAGTGTCCGGCAAAGGATAGATAATTTTCTGGGGTGAAATTCAATTGCCAAAATAGCAATCCCCTAAACCATGTGTCCCAGCAGTGGCTGGCCAAGTTTAATAGTGTCCGGCAAAGGATATATTCTGTTCTGGGGTGAAATTCAATAGCCAAAATAGCAATCCCCTAAATCTGGTGTTCCAGCAGTGGCTGGCCAAGTTTAATAGTGTCCGGCAAAGGATATATTTTTTTCTGTGGTAAAATTCAATTGCCAAAATAGCAATACCCTAAATCAGTGGATTCTGCTGTGTATTATTTTCTGGGATTGAAATTCAATTGCAAAAATAGAAATATCGCAAATCTGGTGTTCCAGCTGTGACTGGACAAGTTTCTTAGTGTCCGTCAAAGGATATATTATTTTCTGGGGTGAAATTCAATTCAAAAATAGCAATCCCCTAAATCTGGTGTTCCAGCTGTGGCTAGCCAAGTGTAATACTATCTGCTGTCTGGCAAAGAACAGATTATTTTCTGTGGTGAAATTCAATTGCCAAAATAGCAATCCCCTAAATCTTGTGTCCCCTCAGTGGCTGGACAAGTTTAATAGTGTCCGGCAAAGGATAGATAATTTTCTGGGGTGAAATTAAATTGCCAAAATAGCAATCCCCTAAACCATGTGTCCCAGCAGTGGATGGCCAAGTTTAATAGTGTCTGGCAAAGGATATATTTTTTTCTGGGGTGACATTCAATTGCCAAAATGGATATACCATTAATCAGTGGTTTCAGCTGTTGCTGGCCAAGTTTAATAGAGTCCGTCAAAGGATATATTATTTTCTGGGGTGAAATTCAATTGCCAAAATAGCAATACCGTTAATCAGTGGTTTCAGCTGTGGCTGGCCAAGTTTAATAGTGTCCGGCAAAGGATAGATAATTTTCTGGGGTGAAATTCAATTGCCAAAATAGCAATCCCCTAAACCATGTGTCCCAGCAGTGGCTGGCCAAGTTTAATAGTGTCCGGCAAAGGATATATTTTGTTCTGGGGTGAAATTCAATAGCCAAAATAGCAATCCCCTAAATCTGGTGTCCCAGCAGTGGCTGGCCAAGTTTAATAGTGTCCGTTAAAGGATATATTCTGTTCTGGGGTGAAATTCAATAGCCAAAATAGCAATCCCCTAAATCAGTGGTTTCTGCTGTGTATTATATTCTGGGGTGAAATTCAGTTGCAAAAATAGAAATACCGTAAATCTGGTGTTCCAGCTGTGACTGGACAAGTTTCTTAGTGTCCGAAAAAAGAATATATTATTTTCTGGGGTGAAATTCAATTGCCAAAATAGCAATCCCCTAAATCTGGTGTCCCCTCAGTGGCTGGACAAGTTTAATAGAGTCCGGCAAAGGATAGATAATGTTCTGGGGTGAAATTCAATTGCCAAAATAGCAATACTGTTAATCAGTGGTTTCAGCTGTGGCTGGTCAAGTTTAATATTGTTTGGCAAAGGATATATTTTGTTCTGGGGTGAAATTCAATAGCCAAAATAGCAATCCCCTTAATCTGGTGTCCCCTCAGTGGCTGGAAAATTTTAATAGTGTCCGGCAAAGGGTAGATAATTTTCTGGGGTGAAATTCAATAGCCAAAATAGTAATCCCCTAAATCTGGTGTCCCAGCAGTTGCTGGCCAAGTTTAATAGGGTCCGGCAAAGGATATATTTTATTCTGGTGTGAAATTCAATAGCCAAAATAGCAATCCCCTAAATCTGGTGTCCCCTCAGTGGCTGGCCAAGTTTAATAGTGTCTGGCAAAGGATAGATAATTTTTTTTCTTGGGTGAAATTCAATTGCCAAAATATCAATAACATAAATCAGTGGTTTCAGCTGTGGCTGGCAAAGTTTAATAGTGTCTGTCAAAGAATATATTATTTTCTGGGGTGAAATTCAATTGCCAAAATAGCAATACAGTAAATAAGTGGTTTTAGCTGTGGCTGGCCAAGTTTAATAGTGTCCGTCAAAGGATATATTTTGTTCTGGGGTGAAATTCAATAGCCAAAATAGCAATCCCCTAAATCTCATGTCCCAGCAGTGGCTGGCCAAGTTTAATCGTGTCCGGCAAAGGATATATTTTTTTCTGGGGTGACATTCAATTGCCAAAATGGATATACCATTAATCAGTGGTTTCAGCTATGGCTGGCCAAGTTTAATAGAGTCCGTCAAAGCCAAAATAGCAATCCCCTAAATCTGGTGTCCCAGCAGTGGCTGGCCAAGTTCAATAGTGTCCGGCAAGGGATATATTTTGTTCTGGGGTGAAATTCAATAGCCAAAATATGACTCCACTAAATCTGGTGTCCCAGCAGTGGCTGGCCAAGTTTAATAGTGTCCGGCAAAGGTTTTTTTTTTTTTCTGGGGTGAAATTCAATTCAAAAATAGCAATCCTCTAAATCTGGTGTTCCAGCTGTGGCTAGCCAAGTGTAATACTGTCTGCTGTCTGGCAAAGGATAGATTTTTTTCTGTGGTGAAATTCATATGCCAAAATAGCAATCCCCTAAAACTGGTGTCTCCTCAGTGGCTGGCCAAGTTTAATAGTGTCCGGCAAAGGATAGATAATTTTCTGGGGTGAAATTCAATTGCCAAAATAGCAATCCCCTAAACCATGTGTCCCAGCAGTGGCTGGCCAAGTTTAATAGTGTCCGGCAAAGGATAGATAATTTTCTGGGGTGAAATTCAATTGCCAAAATAGCAATCCCCTAAACCATGTGTCCCAGCAGTGGCTGGCCAAGTTTAATAGTGTCCGGCAAAGGATATATTCTGTTCTGGGGTGAAATTCAATAGCCAAAATAGCAATCCCCTAAATCTGGTGTTCCAATAGTGGCTGGCCAAGTTTAATAGTGTCCGGCAAGGGATATATTTTGTTCTGGGGTGAAATTCAATAGCCAAAATATGACTCCACTAAATCTGGTGTCCCAGCAGTGGCTGGCCAAGTTTAATAGTGTCCGGCAAAGGTTTTTTTTTTTTTCTGGGGTGAAATTCAATTCAAAAATAGCAATCCTCTAAATCTGGTGTTCCAGCTGTGGCTAGCCAAGTGTAATACTGTCTGCTGTCTGGCAAAGGATAGATTTTTTTCTGTGGTGAAATTCATATGCCAAAATAGCAATCCCCTAAATATGGTGTCTCCTCAGTGGCTGGCCAAGTTTAATAGTGTCCGGCAAAGGATAGATAATTTTCTGGGGTGAAATTCAATTGCCAAAATAGCAATCCCTAAACCATGTGTCCCAGCAGTGGCTGGCCAAGTTTAATAGTGTCCGGCAAAGGATATATTCTGTTCTGTGGTGAAATTCAATAGCCAAAATAGCAATCCCCTAAATCTGGTGTTCCAATAGTGGCTGGCCAAGTTTAATAGTGTCCGGCAAAGGATATATTTTTTTCTGTGGTGAAATTCAATTGCCAAAATAGCAATACCCTAAATCAGTGGATTCTGCTGTGTATTATTTTCTGGGATTGAAATTCAATTGCAAAAATAGAAATATCGCAAATCTGGCGTTCCAGCTGTGACTGGACAAGTTTCTTAGTGTCCGTCAAAGGATATATTATTTTCTGGGGTGAAATTCAATTCAAAAATAGCAATCCCCTAAATCTGGTGTTCAAGCTGTGGCTAGCCAAGTGTAATACTATCTGCTGTCTGGCAAAGGACAGATTATTTTCTGTGGTGAAATTCAATTGCCAAAATAGCAATCCCCTAAATCTTGTGTCCCCTCAGTGGCTGGACAAGTTTAATAGTGTCCGGCAAAGGATAGATAATTTTCTGGGGTGAAATTCAATTGCCAAAATAGCAATCCCCAAAACCATGTGTCCCAGCAGTGGATGGACAAGTTTAATAGTGTCTGGCAAAGGATATATTTTTTTCTGGGGTGACATTCAATTGCCAAAATGGATATACCATTAATCAGTGGTTTCAGCTGTTGCTGGCCAAGTTTAATAGAGTCCGTCAAAGGATATATTATTTTCTGGGGTGAAATTCAATTGCCAAAATAGCAATACCGTTAATCAGTGGTTTCAGCTGTGGCTGGCCAAGTTTAATAGTGTCCGGCAAAGGATAGATAATTTTCTGGGGTGAAATTCAATTGCCAAAATAGCAATCCCCTAAACCATGTGTCCCAGCAGTGGCTGGCCAAGTTTAATAGTGTCCGGCAAAGGATATATTTTGTTCTGGGGTGAAATTCAATAGCCAAAATAGCAATCCCCTAAATCTGGTGTCCCAGCAGTGGCTGGCCAAGTTTAATAGTGTCCGGCAAAGGATATATTCTGTTCTGGGGTGAAATTCAATAGCCAAAATAGCAATCCCCTAAATCAGTGGTTTCTGCTGTGTATTATTTTCTGGGGTGAAATTCAGTTGCAAAAATAGAAATACCGTAAATCTGGTGTTCCAGCTGTGACTGGACAAGTTTCTTAGTGTCCGAAAAAGAATATATTATTTTCTGGGGTGAAATTCAATTGCCAAAATAGCAATCCCTAAATCTGGTGTCCCCTCAGTGGCTGGACAAGTTTAATAGAGTCCGGCAAAGGATAGATAATGTTCTGGGGTGAAATTCAATTGCCAAAATAGCAATACCGTTAATCAGTGGTTTCAGCTGTGGCTGGTCAAGTTTAATAGTGTTTGGCAAAGGATATATTTTGTTCTGGGGTGAAATTCAATAGCCAAAATAGCAATCCCCTTAATCTGGTGTCCCCTCAGTGGCTGGACAATTTTAATAGTGTCCGGCAAAGGGTAGATAATTTTCTGGGGTGAAATTCAATAGCCAAAATAGCAATCCCCTAAATCTGGTGTCCCAGCAGTGGCTGGCCAAGTTTAATAGGGTCCGGCAAAGGATATATTTTATTCTGGGGTGAAATTCAATAGCCAAAATAGCAATCCCCTAAATCTGGTGTCCCCTCAGTGGCTGGCCAAGTTTAATAGTGTCTGGCAAAGGATAGATAATTTTTTTCTTGGGTGAAATTCAATTGCCAAAATATCAATAACATAAATCAGTGGTTTCAGCTGTGGCTGGCAAAGTTTAATAGTGTCTGTCAAAGAATATATTATTTTCTGGGGTGAAATTCAATTGCCAAAATAGCAATACAGTAAATAAGTGGTTTTAGCTGTGGCTGGCCAAGTTTAATAGTGTCCGTCAAAGGATATATTTTGTTCTGGGGTGAAATTCAATAGCCAAAATAGCAATCCCCTAAATCTCATGTCCCAGCAGTGGCCGGCCAAGTTTAATCGTGTCCGGCAAAGGATATATTTTTTTCTGGGGTGACATTCAATTGCCAAAATGGATATACCATTAATCAGTGGTTTCAGCTATGGCTGGCCAAGTTTAATAGAGTCCATCAAAGGATATATTATTTTCTGGGGTGAAATTCAATTGCCAAAATAGCAATACCGTTAATCAGTGGTTTCAGCTGTGGCTGGCAAAGTTTAATAGTTTCCGACAAAGGATATATTTTGTTCTGGGGTGAAATTCAGTTGCAAAAATAGAAATACTGTAAATCTGGTGTTCCAGCAGTGGCTGGTCAAGTTTAATAGTGTCCGGTAAAGGATATATTTTGTTCTGGGGTGAAATTCATTTGCCAAAATAGCAATCCCCTAAATCTGGTGTCCCAGCAGTGGCTGGCCAAGTTTAAACTGTCCGGCAAAGGATATGTTTTTTCTTGGGTGAAATTCAATTGCCAAAATAGCAATAGCATAAATCAGTGGTTTCAGTTGTTGCTGGCCAAGTTTAATAGTGTCCATCAAAGGATATCATTTTTTCTGGGGTGAAATTCAGTTGAAAAAAAAGCAATCCCCTAAATCTGAAGTCCCAGCAGTGGCTGGCCAAGTTTAATAGTGTCTGTCAAAGGATATATTATTTTCTGGGGTGAAATTCAATTGCCAAAATAGCAATACAGTAAATAAGAGGTTTTAGCTGTGGCTGGCCAAGTTTAATAGTGTCCGTCAAAGGATATATTTTGTTCTGGGGTTAAATTCAATAGCCAAAATAGCAATCCCCTAAATCTCATGTCCCAGCAGTGGCTGGCCAAGTTTAATCGTGTCCGGCAAAGGATATATTTTTTTCTGGGGTGACATTCAATTGCCAAAATGGATATACCATTAATCAGTGGTTTCATCTATGGCTGGCCAAGTTTAATAGAGTCCGTCAAAGGATATATTATTTTCTGGGGTGAAATTCAATTGCCAAAATAGCAATACCGTTAATCAGTGGTTTCAGCTATGGCTGGCCAAGTTTAATAGTGTCCGGCAAAGGATATATTTTGTTCTGGGGTGAAATTCAGTTGCAAAAATAGAAATACGGTAAATCTGGTGTTCCAGCAGTGGCTGGTCAAGTTTAATAGTGTCCGGTAAAGGATATATTTTGTTCTGGGGTGAAATTCAATTGCCAAAATAGCAATCCCCTAATACTGGTGTCCCAGCAGTGGCTGGCCAAGTTTAATACTGTCCGGCAAAGGATATATTTTTTTCTTGGGTGAAATTCAATTGCCAAAATAGCAATAGCATAAATCAGTGGTTTCAGCTGTTGCTGGCCAAGTTTAATAGTGTCCATCAAAGGATATCATTTTTTCTGGGGTGAAATTCAGTTGAAAAAAAAGCAATCCCCTAAATCTGAAGTCCCAGCAGTGGCTGGCCAAGTTTAATAGTGTCTGGCAAAGTATATATTTTGTTCTGGGTTAAAATTCAATAGCCAAAATAGCAATCCCCTAAATCTGGTGTTCCAGCAGTGGCTGGTCAAGTTTAATAGTGTCCGGCAAGGGATATATTTTGTTCTGGGGTGAAATTCAATAGCCAAAATATGACTCCCCTAAATCTGGTGTCCCAGCAGTGGCTGGCCAAGTTTAATAGTGTCCGGCAAAGGATATTTTTTTTTCTGGGGTGAAATTCAATTGGCAAAATAGAAATACCCTAAATCAGTGGTTTCTGCTGTGTATTATTTTCTGGGGTGAAATTCAGTTGCAAAAATAGAAATACCGTAAATCTGGTGTTCCAGCTGTGACTGGACAAGTTTCTTAGTGTCCGAAAAAAGAATATATTATTTTCTGGGGTGAAATTCAATTGCCAAAATAGCAATCCCCTAAATCTTGTGTCCCCTCAGTGGCTGGACAAGTTTAATAGAATCCGGCAAAGGATAGATAATGTTCTGGGGTGAAATTCAATTGCCAAAATAGCAATACCGTTAATCAGTGGTTTCAGCTGTGGCTGGTCAAGTTTATTAGTGTTTGGCAAAGGATATATTTTGTTCTGGGGTGAAATTCAATAGCCAAAATAGCAATCCCCTTAATCTGGTGTCCCCTCAGTGGCTGGACAATTTTAATAGTGTCCGGCAAAGGGTAGATAATTTTCTGGGGTGAAATTCAATAGCCAAAATAGCAATCCCCTAAATCTGGTGTCCCAGCAGTGGCTGGCCAAGTTTAATAGGGTCCGGCAAAGGATATATTTTATTCTGGGGTGAAATTCAATAGCCAAAATAGCAATCCCCTAAATCTGGTGTCCCCTCAGTGGCTGGCCAAGTTTAATAGTGTCTGGCAAAGGATAGATAATTTTTTTTCTTGGGTGAAATTCAATTGCCAAAATATCAATAACATAAATCAGTGGTTTCAGCTGTGGCTGGCAAAGTTTAATAGTGTCTGTCAAAGAATATATTATTTTCTGGGGTGAAATTCAATTGCCAAAATAGCAATACAGTAAATAAGTGGTTTTAGCTGTGGCTGGCCAAGTTTAATAGTGTCCGTCAAAGGATATATTTTGTTCTGGGATTAAATTCAATAGCCAAAATAGCAATCCCCTAAATCTCATGTCCCAGCAGTGGCTGGCCAAGTTTAATCGTGTCCGGCAAAGGATATATTTTTTTCTGGGGTGACATTCAATTGCCAAAATGGATATACCATTAATCAGTGGTTTCAGCTATGGCTGGCCAAGTTTAATAGAGTCCATCAAAGGATATATTATTTTCTGGGGTGAAATTCAATTGCCAAAATAGCAATACCGTTAATCAGTGGTTTCAGCTGTGGCTGGCCAAGTTTAATAGTTTCCGGCAAAGGATATATTTTGTTCTGGGGTGAAATTCAGTTGCAAAAATAGAAATACTGTAAATCTGGTGTTCCAGCAGTGGCTGGTCAAGTTTAATAGTGTCCGGTAAAGGATATATTTTGTTCTGGGGTGAAATTCATTTGCCAAAATAGCAATCCCCTAAATCTGGTGTCCCAGCAGTGGCTGGCCAAGTTTAAACTGTCCGGCAAAGGATATGTTTTTTCTTGGGTGAAATTCAATTGCCAAAATAGCAATAGCATAAATCAGTGGTTTCAGTTGTTGCTGGCCAAGTTTAATAGTGTCCATCAAAGGATATCATTTTTCTGGGGTGAAATTCAGTTGAAAAAAAGCAATCCCCTAAATCTGAAGTCCCAGCAGTGGCTGGCCAAGTTTAATAGTGTCTGTCAAAGGATATATTATTTTCTGGGGTGAAATTCAATTGCCAAAATAGCAATACAGTAAATAAGAGGTTTTAGCTGTGGCTGGCCAAGTTTAATAGTGTCCGTCAAAGGATATATTTTGTTCTGGGGTGAAATTCAATAGCCAAAATAGCAATCCCCTAAATCTCATGTCCCAGCAGTGGCTGGCCAAGTTTAATCGTGTCCGGCAAAGGATATATTTTTTCTGGGGTGACATTCAATTGCCAAAATGGATATACCATTAATCAGTGGTTTCATCTATGGCTGGCCAAGTTTAATAGAGTCCGTCAAAGGATATATTATTTTCTGGGGTGAAATTCAATTGCCAAAATAGCAATACCGTTAATCAGTGGTTTCAGCTATGGCTGGCCAAGTTTAATAGTGTCCGGCAAAGGATATATTTTGTTCTGGGGTGAAATTCAGTTGCAAAAATAGAAATACGGTAAATCTGGTGTTCCAGCAGTGGCTGGTCAAGTTTAATAGTGTCCGGTAAAGGATATATTTTGTTCTGGGGTGAAATTCAATTGCCAAAATAGCAATCCCCTAATACTGGTGTCCCAGCAGTGGCTGGCCAAGTTTAATACTGTCCGGCAAAGGATATATTTTTTCTTGGGTGAAATTCAATTGCCAAAATAGCAATAGCATAAATCAGTGGTTTCAGCTGTTGCTGGCCAAGTTTAATAGTGTCCATCAAAGGATATCATTTTTCTGGGGTGAAATTCAGTTGAAAAAAAGCAATCCCCTAAATCTGAAGTCCCAGCAGTGGCTCGCCAATTTTAATAGTGTCCGGCAAAGTATATATTTTGTTCTGGGTTAAAATTCAATAGCCAAAATAGCAATCCCCTAAATCTGGTGTCCCAGCAGTGGCTGGCCAAGTTCAATAGTGTCCGGCAAGGGATATATTTTGTTCTGGGGTGAAATTCAATAGCCAAAATATGACTCCCTAAATCTGGTGTCCCAGCAGTGGTTGGCCAAGTTTAATAGTGTCCGGCAAAGGTTTTTTTTTTTCTGGGGTGAAATTCAATTCAAAAATAGCAATCCTCTAAATCTGGTGTTCCAGCTGTGGCTAGCCAAAGGTCCGTCAAAGGAGATATTATTTTCTGGGGTGAAATTCAGTTGCCAAAATAGCAATACCGCTAATCAGTGGTTTCAGCTGTGGCTGGCCAAGTTTAATAGTGTCCGGCAAAGGATATATTTTGTTCTGGGGTGAAATTCAATAGCCAAAATAGCAATCCCTTTAATCTGGTGTCCCCTCAGTGGCTGGACAAGTTTAATAGTGTCCGGCAAAGGATAGATAATTTTCTGGGGTGAAATTCAATTGCCAAAATAGCAATCCCTAAATCTGGTGTCCCAGCAGTGGCTGGCCAAGTTCAATAGGGTCCGGCAAAGGATATATTTTGTTCTGGGGTGAAATTCAATAGCCAAAATAGCAATCCCCTAAATCTGGTGTCCCCTCAGTGGCTGTACAAGTTTAATAGTGTCCGGTAAAGGATAGATAATTTTTTTTTCTTGGGTGAAATTCAATTGCCAAAATAGCAATAGCATAAATCAGTGGTTTCTGCTGTGGCTGGCAATCCCCTAAACCATGTGTCCCAGCAGTGGCTGGCCAAGTTTAATAGTGTCCGGCAAAGGATATATTTTGTTCTGGGGTGAAATTCAATAGCCAAAATAGCAATCCCCTAAATCTGGTGTCCCAGCAGTGGCTGGCCAAGTTTAATAGTGTCCGTCAAAGGATAGATAATTTTCTGGGGTAAAATTCAATTGCCAAAATAGCAATCCCCTAAATCTGGTGTCCCCTCAGTGGCTGTACAAGTTTAATAGTGTCCGGTAAAGGATAGATAATTTTTTTTTCTTGGGTGAAATTCAATTGCCAAAATAGCAATAGCATAAATCAGTGGTTTCTGCTGTGGCTGGCCAAGTTTAATAGTGTCCGTCAAAGGATATATTATTTTCTGGGGTGAAATTCAATTGCCAAAATAGCAATACAGTAAATAAGTGGTTTCAGCTACGGCTGGCCAATTTTAATAGTGTCCGTCAAAGGATATATTTTGTTCTGGGGTGAAATGCAATAGCAAAAATAGGAATCCCCTAAATCTCGTGTCCCAGCAGTGGCTGGCCAAGTTTAATCGTGTCCGGCAAAGGATATATTTTTTTCTGGGGTGACATTCAATTGCCAAAATGGATATAACATTAATCAGTGGTTTCAGCTGTGGCTGGCCAAGGTTAATAGAGTCCGTCACAGGATATATTATTTTCTGGGGTGAAATTCAATTGCCAAAATAGCAATACCGTTAATCTGTGGTTTCAGCTGTGGCTGGCCAAGTTTAATAGTGTCCTGCAAAGGATATATTTTGTTCTGGGGTGAAATTCAGTTGCAAAAATAGAAATACTGTAAATCTGGTGTTCCAGCAGTGGCTGGTCAAGTTTAATCGTGTCCGGTAAAGGATATATTTTGTTCTGGGGTGAAATTCAAATGCCAAAATAGCAATCCCTAGATCTGGTGTCCCAGCAGTGTCTGGCCATGTTTAATGCTGTCCGGCAAAGGATATATTTTTTCTTGGGTGAAATTCAATTGCCAAAATAGCAATAGCATAAATCAGTGGTTTCATCTGTTGCTGGCCAAGTTTAATAGTGTCCATCAAAGGATATCATTTTTCTGGGGATAAATTCAGTTGAAAAAAGCAATCCCCTAAATCTAGTGTTCCAGCTGTGGCTAGCCAAGTGTAATACTATCTGCTGTCTGGCAAAGGACAGATTTTTTTCTGTGGTGATATTCAATTGCCAAAATAGCATTCCCCTAAATCTGGTGTCCCCTCAGTGGGTGGGCAATTTTAATAGTGTCCGGCAAAGGATTGATAATTTTCTGGGGTGAAATTCAATTGCCAAAATAGCAATCCCCTAAACCATGTGTCCCAGCAGTGGCTGGCCAAGTTTAATAGTGTCCGGCAAAGGATATATTTTTTATGGGTTCACATTGTGGTAAGGTGCAGGGTGCCGTCCTAGATGGCAGGTACGTGTCACCGAGGTTGCTGGCCTCGGTGAGGTGAGAGCCGGGTTTTTGTCTGCAGCAGCTAGTGCTGTTTGACTTTGTTAAATAGCATGGCTGCAAAGCCGATCCGGGCCGGCTCTTACTGGGAGCAGCTAAAGAGTAGGGTGGGTGGCTGCTCCCACGGTCCAGTCCGAGTTTTGGGCTGGGTTTATAAACTCAGCCAGCACCACCAGCTGAGGGTGTGATTATCCTGGAGCTGCTAACAGGGCTGGGAGTTCTCTGTCCTGGAGGAAAGAGCTCAGCAAGGAGGTATTTTGTTCCCGGCTACCTGAAGCTGGATTCTCCTGCGGCTGGGCCGACAGCGTGGTGCGAACCTGCACCTACACCTCCCAGGTGACTGAACCTGTGTTGGACTGTTTTTGTTTGGCTACGTTATTTCCGTTGTGTGTGAACTGTCACCAAGAGACTGTTTTTCATTTTGTGTGCAAGTGTGAATAAAACACTGTTTGTTGCACAATCTGGACTCCTGGTTTCGCCTCTAAACTGCACCCGCACCGCTGTCTACCAGAGCGACTCCCCACATTTGGTGGAGGATGCGGGCATGCGCAGTGAGGCTGGCGTGAACGCCGAAGTTTTGTTTTTCTAAAGTGTATGGAATATATTAAGCCAGCAAAGCTGCAAGCAGGAGTTTCTGGCAACATGGAGGCTGCTGTGAAGGCTCTCATAGAGGCTAACGTGCAGCAGCGGGAGACCAACCAACTATTGCTACAACATGTGATGGCGTTACAGGCGGCAGGAGCGTCCCACCACGTCCATGATGCCCGGAAAGCGGTCCGTGCGGCGATCCCAAAAATGACCCCCGCAGACGACGTTGAGACGTACCTGGCGGTTTTTGAGAAGTTCGCCGTGAGGGAAAAGTTACCCCGTGACCAGTGGGCTGAGGTGGTCGCTCCGTTCCTGGCTTCCGGACCCCAGCAGGTGTTTTTCGACTTGTCGGACGACCAAGCGGCAGATTATGACACCGTAAAGGAGAGGTCCTAGCCAGACTGGGCGTGAACGTGCTGGTCCGCGCCCAAAGAGTCCACCAGTGGGACTTTAAAACGACTGAACCCGCTAGGCCGCAGTACTACGATCTGCTGCACAGGCTGCAAAAGTGGCTGCAGCCCGATCTACTAAATCCCACTGCCATGCTGGATCGACTGTTGGCGGACATCTTTTGGAGGGCCCTGCCTTATCCCCTCCAGCACTGGATCGGCCAGGTATCGCCCACCAATGCCCTGGAGATGGTCGACCTGGTGGAGCGCTACGAGGCCACCAGAAACCTGCAGGGGACTCTTGCGGGAAGGGGTCAGTCAAACCCCGGAGGCCTCTGCCCCAGTTCCGACGTCCGGCGACCGAGCGGCCTGCACGGAATATACCCCCTGCGAGTCCGCCTCCCGTGGTATGCTGGAGGTGTCAGGAGCCAGGCCACATCAGGGCCGACTGTCCGCATCGGGAGGAGCCGATGGATATGAACTACGGGAGTCGTCACTCCCTGTATGCACGGAAGCTGTGCGCAACTGGCACCCGTGAGGTGCAGGACCATAACCACCTGTGTCAGGTAGAGGTGGGAGACTCTCTGGCGGTGGCTCTGCTGGACTCCGGGAGTTTAGTCTCCCTGGTAAGGGCTGCCCTTGTACGGCCTGCGGAGTATACTGGCCGTAAAGTCGGGGTCCTGTGCATCCACGGAGACCTGAAAGACTACCCCACCGCACTAGTGACTTTGTCCACCGCGGCTGGTAGGTGGACCCACGAGGTGGCTGTCGCTACTAAACTCCCACACGAACTGATACTTGGGAGGGACTTCCCGGTTTTCCGGCGCTGTGGCCGGTAATAAAGGTATCTGAGGGACCCGAGACAGGGTGACCCTAGTGGAGTGGCCTGATACCACTGGAAGGCCAGAACCCTGGGAGCCCAAGTCTGAAGGGCCGGCGGTAGGGGTGACCACTGCTCCAGCGGTAGAGGGGAGACAACCCCACTGAGTGTAATGGTGGGAGACACGGAGGACTTGCCACCGGGACCTGAGTTGGCAGACCTCAATGTCTCCGGGGAAAATTTTGGGACCGCACAACACGGGACCAAACCCTAACCAGGGCCTGGGAGAATGTGCTGGAAATTGATGGGAAACCCCAGAAACCAGGGGCTGAATTAATGTTCCCACGATTTATTGTTCTGCAGGATATGTTGTATCGGGTGAACCAAATCCGAGGCGAACCTGTTGAACAGTTGGTGGTGCCCACAGCGTATCGCAAGCTTGTCATGGAGCTTGCCCACCAACATGTTCTTGGGGACACCTGGGGTGGCAGAAAACCCAGGACCGCATACTGCAGCGATTTTATTGGCCCAGTGTGTTCAAGGAGGTAGAGAATTGTGTAAGTCCTGTCCGACCTGTCAGATAACTAGCCCCCAGCCACATTTCCGTAGTCCTCTGGTACCTCTGCCAATTATTGAAGTACCGTTTGAGCGAATCGCGATGGATTTAATTGGGCCTGTACCAAAGTCTGCCAGGGGCCACCAACACATTCTGGTAGTTCTCGACTATGCCACTCGGTATCCGGAGGCGGTGCCTCTGCGACATACCTCAGCCAAGCTCAGTGGTTTCAGCTGTGGCTGGCCAAGTTTAATAGTGTCCGGCAAAGGATAGATAATTGTTCTGGGGTGAAATTCAATTGCCAAAATAGCAATCCCTAAACCATGTGTCCCAGCAGTGGCTGGCCAGGTTTAATAGTGTCCGGCAAAGGATATATTTTGTTCTGGGGTGAAATTCAATAGCCAAAATAGCAATCCCCTAAATCTGGTGTCCCAGCAGTGGCTGGCCAAGTTTAATAGTGTCCGGCAAAGGATATATTCTGTTCTGGGGTGAAATTCAATAGCCAAAATAGCAATCCCCTAAATCAGTGGTTTCTGCTGTGTATTATTTTCTGGGGTGAAATTCAGTTGCAAAAATAGAAATACCGTAAATCTGGTGTTCCAGCTGTGACTGGACAAGTTTCTTAGTGTCCGAAAAAGAATATATTATTTTCTGGGGTGAAATTCAATTGCCAAAATAGCAATCCCTAAATCTTGTGTCCCCTCAGTGGCTGGACAAGTTTAATAGAATCCGGCAAAGGATAGATAATGTTCTGGGGTGAAATTCAATTGCCAAAATAGCAATACCGTTAATCAGTGGTTTCAGCTGTGGCTGGTCAAGTTTAATAGTGTTTGGCAAAGGATATATTTTGTTCTGGGGTGAAATTCAATAGCCAAAATAGCAATCCCCTTAATCTGGTGTCCCCTCAGTGGCTGGACAATTTTAATAGTGTCCGGCAAAGGGTAGATAATTTTCTGGGGTGAAATTCAATAGCCAAAATAGCAATCCCCTAAATCTGGTGTCCCAGCAGTGGCTGGCCAAGTTTAATAGGGTCCGGCAAAGGATATATTTTATTCTGGGGTGAAATTCAATAGCCAAAATAGCAATCCCCTAAATCTGGTGTCCCCTCAGTGGCTGGCCAAGTTTAATAGTGTCTGGCAAAGGATAGATAATTTTTTTCTTGGGTGAAATTCAATTGCCAAAATATCAATAACATAAATCAGTGGTTTCAGCTGTGGCTGGCAAAGTTTAATAGTGTCTGTCAAAGAATATATTATTTTCTGGGGTGAAATTCAATTGCCAAAATAGCAATACAGTAAATAAGTGGTTTTAGCTGTGGCTGGCCAAGTTTAATAGTGTCCGTCAAAGGATATATTTTGTTCTGGGGTGAAATTCAATAGCCAAAATAGCAATCCCCTAAATCTCATGTCCCAGCAGTGGCTGGCCAAGTTTAATCGTGTCCGGCAAAGGATATATTTTTTTCTGGGGTGACATTCAATTGCCAAAATGGATATACCATTAATCAGTGGTTTCAGCTATGGCTGGCCAAGTTTAATAGAGTCCATCAAAGGATATATTATTTTCTGGGGTGAAATTCAATTGCCAAAATAGCAATACCGTTAATCAGTGGTTTCAGCTGTGGCTGGCCAAGTTTAATAGTTTCCGGCAAAGGATATATTTTGTTCTGGGGTGAAATTCAGTTGCAAAAATAGAAATACTGTAAATCTGGTGTTCCAGCAGTGGCTGGTCAAGTTTAATAGTGTCCGGTAAAGGATATATTTTGTTCTGGGGTGAAATTCATTTGCCAAAATAGCAATCCCCTAAATCTGGTGTCCCAGCAGTGGCTGGCCAAGTTTAAACTGTCCGGCAAAGGATATGTTTTTTCTTGGGTGAAATTCAATTGCCAAAATAGCAATAGCATAAATCAGTGGTTTCAGTTGTTGCTGGCCAAGTTTAATAGTGTCCATCAAAGGATATCATTTTTCTGGGGTGAAATTCAGTTGAAAAAAAGCAATCCCCTAAATCTGAAGTCCCAGCAGTGGCTGGCCAAGTTTAATAGTGTCTGTCAAAGGATATATTATTTTCTGGGGTGAAATTCAATTGCCAAAATAGCAATACAGTAAATAAGAGGTTTTAGCTGTGGCTGGCCAAGTTTAATAGTGTCCGTCAAAGGATATATTTTGTTCTGGGGTGAAATTCAATAGCCAAAATAGCAATCCCCTAAATCTCATGTCCCAGCAGTGGCTGGCCAAGTTTAATCGTGTCCGGCAAAGGATATATTTTTTCTGGGGTGACATTCAATTGCCAAAATGGATATACCATTAATCAGTGGTTTCATCTATGGCTGGCCAAGTTTAATAGAGTCCGTCAAAGGATATATTATTTTCTGGGGTGAAATTCAATTGCCAAAATAGCAATACCGTTAATCAGTGGTTTCAGCTATGGCTGGCCAAGTTTAATAGTGTCCGGCAAAGGATATATTTTGTTCTGGGGTGAAATTCAGTTGCAAAAATAGAAATACTGTAAATCTGGTGTTCCAGCAGTGGCTGGTCAAGTTTAATAGTGTCCGGTAAAGGATATATTTTGTTCTGGGGTGAAATTCAATTGCCAAAATAGCAATCCCCTAAATCTGGTGTCCCAGCAGTGGCTGGCCAAGTTTAATACTGTCCGGCAAAGGATATATTTTTTCTTGGGTGAAATTCAATTGCCAAAATAGCAATAGCATAAATCAGTGGTTTCAGCTGTTGCTGGCCAAGTTTAATAGTGTCCATCAAAGGATATCATTTTTTCTGGGGTGAAATTCAGTTGAAAAAAAGCAATCCCCTAAATCTGAAGTCCCAGCAGTGGCTCGCCAATTTTAATAGTGTCCGGCAAAGTATATATTTTGTTCTGGGTTAAAATTCAATAGCCAAAATAGCAATCCCCTAAATCTGGTGTCCCAGCAGTGGCTGGCCAAGTTCAATAGTGTCCGGCAAGGGATATATTTTGTTCTGGGGTGAAATTCAATAGCCAAAATATGACTCCCTAAATCTGGTGTCCCAGCAGTGGCTGGCCAAGTTTAATAGTGTCCGGCAAAGGTTTTTTTTTTTTCTGGGGTGAAATTCAATTCAAAAATAGCAATCCTCTAAATCTGGTGTTCCAGCTGTGGCTAGCCAATGGTCCGTCAAAGGAGATATTATTTTCTGGGGTGAAATTCAGTTGCCAAAATAGCAATACCGTTAATCAGTGGTTTCAGCTGTGGCTGGCCAAGTTTAATAGTGTCCGGCAAAGGATATATTTTGTTCTGGGGTGAAATTCAATAGCCAAAATAGCAATCCCTTTAATCTGGTGTCCCCTCAGTGGCTGGACAAGTTTAATAGTGTCCGGCAAAGGATAGATAATTTTCTGGGGTGAAATTCAATTGCCAAAATAGCAATCCCCTAAATCTGGTGTCCCAGCAGTGGCTGGCCAAGTTCAATAGGGTCCGGCAAAGGATATATTTTGTTCTGGGGTGAAATTCAATAGCCAAAATAGCAATCCCCTAAATCTGGTGTCCCCTCAGTGGCTGTACAAGTTTAATAGTGTCCGGTAAAGGATAGATAATTTTTTTCTTGGGTGAAATTCAATTGCCAAAATAGCAATAGCATAAATCAGTGGTTTCTGCTGTGGCTGGCAATCCCCTAAACCATGTGTCCCAGCAGTGGCTGGCCAAGTTTAATAGTGTCCGGCAAAGGATATATTTTGTTCTGGGGTGAAATTCAATAGCCAAAATAGCAATCCCCTAAATCTGGTGTCCCAGCAGTGGCTGGCCAAGTTTAATAGTGTCCGTCAAAGGATAGATAATTTTCTGGGGTGAAATTCAATTGCCAAAATAGCAATCCCCTAAATCTGGTGTCCCCTCAGTGGCTGTACAAGTTTAATAGTGTCCGGTAAAGGATAGATAATTTTTTTCTTGGGTGAAATTCAATTGCCAAAATAGCAATAGCATAAATCAGTGGTTTCTGCTGTGGCTGGCCAAGTTTAATAGTGTCCGTCAAAGGATATATTATTTTCTGGGGTGAAATTCAATTGCCAAAATAGCAATACAGTAAATAAGTGGTTTCAGCTATGGCTGGCCAATTTTAATAGTGTCCGTCAAAGGATATATTTTGTTCTGGGGTGAAATGCAATAGCAAAAATAGGAATCCCCTAAATCTCGTGGTCCCAGCAGTGGCTGGCCAAGTTTAATCGTGTCCGGCAAAGGATATATTTTGTTCTGGGGTGAAATTCAGTTGCAAAAATAGAAATACTGTAAATCTGGTGTTCCAGCAGTGGCTGGTCAAGTTTAATAGTGTCCGGTAAAGGATATATTTTGTTCTGGGGTGAAATTCATTTGCCAAAATAGCAATCCCCTAAATCTGGTGTCCCAGCAGTGGCTGGCCAAGTTTAAACTGTCCGGCAAAGGATATGTTTTTTCTTGGGTGAAATTCAATTGCCAAAATAGCAATAGCATAAATCAGTGGTTTCAGTTGTTGCTGGCCAAGTTTAATAGTGTCCATCAAAGGATATCATTTTTTCTGGGGTGAAATTCAGTTGAAAAAAAAGCAATCCCCTAAATCTGAAGTCCCAGCAGTGGCTGGCCAAGTTTAATAGTGTCTGTCAAAGGATATATTATTTTCTGGGGTGAAATTCAATTGCCAAAATAGCAATACAGTAAATAAGAGGTTTTAGCTGTGGCTGGCCAAGTTTAATAGTGTCCGTCAAAGGATATATTTTGTTCTGGGGTGAAATTCAATAGCCAAAATAGCAATCCCCTAAATCTCATGTCCCAGCAGTGGCTGTCCAAGTTTAATCGTGTCCGGCAAAGGATATATTTTTTCTGGGGTGACATTCAATTGCCAAAATGGATATACCATTAATCAGTGGTTTCATCTATGGCTGGCCAAGTTTAATAGAGTCCGTCAAAGGATATATTATTTTCTGGGGTGAAATTCAATTGCCAAAATAGCAATACCGTTAATCAGTGGTTTCAGCTATGGCTGGCCAAGTTTAATAGTGTCCGGCAAAGGATATATTTTGTTCTGGGGTGAAATTCAGTTGCAAAAATAGAAATACGGTAAATCTGGTGTTCCAGCAGTGGCTGGTCAAGTTTAATAGTGTCCGGTAAAGGATATATTTTGTTCTGGGGTGAAATTCAATTGCCAAAATAGCAATCCCCTAATACTGGTGTCCCAGCAGTGGCTGGCCAAGTTTAATACTGTCCGGCAAAGGATATATTTTTTCTTGGGTGAAATTCAATTGCCAAAATAGCAATAGCATAAATCAGTGGTTTCAGCTGTTGCTGGCCAAGTTTAATAGTGTCCATCAAAGGATATCATTTTTCTGGGGTGAAATTCAGTTGAAAAAAAGCAATCCCCTAAATCTGAAGTCCCAGCAGTGGCTCGCCAATTTTAATAGTGTCCGGCAAAGTATATATTTTGTTCTGGGTTAAAATTCAATAGCCAAAATAGCAATCCCCTAAATCTGGTGTCCCAGCAGTGGCTGGCCAAGTTCAATAGTGTCCGGCAAGGGATATATTTTGTTCTGGGGTGAAATTCAATAGCCAAAATATGACTCCCCTAAATCTGGTGTCCCAGCAGTGGTTGGCCAAGTTTAATAGTGTCCGGCAAAGGTTTTTTTTTTTCTGGGGTGAAATTCAATTCAAAAATAGCAATCCTCTAAATCTGGTGTTCCAGCTGTGGCTAGCCAAAGGTCCGTCAAAGGAGATATTATTTTCTGGGGTGAAATTCAGTTGCCAAAATAGCAATACCGCTAATCAGTGGTTTCAGCTGTGGCTGGCCAAGTTTAATAGTGTCCGGCAAAGGATATATTTTGTTCTGGGGTGAAATTCAATAGCCAAAATAGCAATCCCTTTAATCTGGTGTCCCCTCAGTGGCTGGACAAGTTTAATAGTGTCCGGCAAAGGATAGATAATTTTCTGGGGTGAAATTCAATTGCCAAAATAGCAATCCCCTAAATCTGGTGTCCCAGCAGTGGCTGGCCAAGTTCAATAGGGTCCGGCAAAGGATATATTTTGTTCTGGGGTGAAATTCAATAGCCAAAATAGCAATCCCCTAAATCTGGTGTCCCCTCAGTGGCTGTACAAGTTTAATAGTGTCCGGTAAAGGATAGATAATTTTTTTCTTGGGTGAAATTCAATTGCCAAAATAGCAATAGCATAAATCAGTGGTTTCTGCTGTGGCTGGCAATCCCCTAAACCATGTGTCCCAGCAGTGGCTGGCCAAGTTTAATAGTGTCCGGCAAAGGATATATTTTGTTCTGGGGTGAAATTCAATAGCCAAAATAGCAATCCCTAAATCTGGTGTCCCAGCAGTGGCTGGCCAAGTTTAATAGTGTCCGTCAAAGGATAGATAATTTTCTGGGGTGAAATTCAATTGCCAAAATAGCAATCCCCTAAATCTGGTGTCCCCTCAGTGGCTGTACAAGTTTAATAGTGTCCGGTAAAGGATAGATAATTTTTTTTCTTGGGTGAAATTCAATTGCCAAAATAGCAATAGCATAAATCAGTGGTTTCTGCTGTGGCTGGCCAAGTTTAATAGTGTCCGTCAAAGGATATATTATTTTCTGGGGTGAAATTCAATTGCCAAAATAGCAATACAGTAAATAAGTGGTTTCAGCTATGGCTGGCCAATTTTAATAGTGTCCGTCAAAGGATATATTTTGTTCTGGGGTGAAATGCAATAGCAAAAATAGGAATCCCCTAAATCTCGTGTCCCAGCAGTGGCTGGCCAAGTTTAATCGTGTCCGGCAAAGGATATATTTTTTTCTGGGGTGACATTCAATTGCCAAAATGGATATAACATTAATCAGTGGTTTCAGCTGTGGCTGGCCAAGGTTAATAGAGTCCGTCACAGGATATATTATTTTCTGGGGTGAAATTCAATTGCCAAAATAGCAATACCGTTAATCTGTGGTTTCAGCTGTGGCTGGCCAAGTTTAATAGTGTCCTGCAAAGGATATATTTTGTTCTGGGGTGAAATTCAGTTGCAAAAATAGAAATACTGTAAATCTGGTGTTCCAGCAGTGGCTGGTCAAGTTTAATCGTGTCCGGTAAAGGATATATTTTGTTCTGGGGTGAAATTCAAATGCCAAAATAGCAATCCCTAGATCTGGTGTCCCAGCAGTGTCTGGCCATGTTTAATGCTGTCCGGCAAAGGATATATTTTTTTCTTGGGTGAAATTCAATTGCCAAAATAGCAATAGCATAAATCAGTGGTTTCATCTGTTGCTGGCCAAGTTTAATAGTGTCCATCAAAGGATATCATTTTTTCTGGGGATAAATTCAGTTGAAAAAAAAGCAATCCCCTAAATCTAGTGTTCCAGCTGTGGCTAGCCAAGTGTAATACTATCTGCTGTCTGGCAAAGGACAGATTTTTTTCTGTGGTGATATTCAATTGCCAAAATAGCATTCCCCTAAATCTGGTGTCCCCTCAGTGGGTGGGCAATTTTAATAGTGTCCGGCAAAGGATTGATAATTTTCTGGGGTGAAATTCAATTGCCAAAATAGCAATCCCCTAAACCATGTGTCCCAGCAGTGGCTGGCCAAGTTTAATAGTGTCCGGCAAAGGATATATTTTTTATGGGTTCACATTGTGGTAAGGTGCAGGGTGCCGTCCTAGATGGCAGGTACGTGTCACCGAGGTTGCTGGCCTCGGTGAGGTGAGAGCCGGGTTTTTGTCTGCAGCAGCTAGTGCTGTTTGACTTTGTTAAATAGCATGGCTGCAAAGCCGATCCGGGCCGGCTCTTACTGGGAGCAGCTAAAGAGTAGGGTGGGTGGCTGCTCCCCACGGTCCAGTCCGAGTTTTGGGCTGGGTTTATAAACTCAGCCAGCACCACCAGCTGAGGGTGTGATTATCCTGGAGCTGCTAACAGGGCTGGGAGTTCTCTGTCCTGGAGGAAAGAGCTCAGCAAGGAGGTATTTTGTTCCCGGCTACCTGAAGCTGGATTCTCCTGCGGCTGGGCCGACAGCGTGGTGCGAACCTGCACCTACACCTCCCAGGTGACTGAACCTGTGTTGGACTGTTTTTGTTTGGCTACGTTATTTCCGTTGTGTGTGAACTGTCACCAAGAGACTGTTTTTCATTTTGTGTGCAAGTGTGAATAAAACACTGTTTGTTGCACAATCTGGACTCCTGGTTTCGCCTCTAAACTGCACCCGCACCGCTGTCTACCAGAGCGACTCCCCACATTTGGTGGAGGATGCGGGCATGCGCAGTGAGGCTGGCGTGAACGCCGAAGTTTTGTTTTTCTAAAGTGTATGGAATATATTAAGCCAGCAAAGCTGCAAGCAGGAGTTTCTGGCAACATGGAGGCTGCTGTGAAGGCTCTCATAGAGGCTAACGTGCAGCAGCGGGAGACCAACCAACTATTGCTACAACATGTGATGGCGTTACAGGCGGCAGGAGCGTCCCACCACGTCCATGATGCCCGGAAGCGGTCCGTGCGGCGATCCCAAAATGACCCCCGCAGACGGCGTTGAGACGTACCTGGCGGTTTTTGAGAAGTTCGCCGTGAGGGAAAAGTTACCCCGTGACCAGTGGGCTGAGGTGGTCGCTCCGTTCCTGGCTTCCGGACCCCAGCAGGTGTTTTTCGACTTGTCGGACGACCAAGCGGCAGATTATGACACCGTAAAGGAGAGGTCCTAGCCAGACTGGGCGTGAACGTGCTGGTCCGCGCCCAAAGAGTCCACCAGTGGGACTTTAAAGCGACTGAACCCGCTAGGCCGCAGTACTACGATCTGCTGCACAGGCTGCAAAAGTGGCTGCAGCCCGATCTACTAAATCCCACTGCCATGCTGGATCGACTGTTGGCGGACATCTTTTGGAGGGCCCTGCCTTATCCCCTCCAGCACTGGATCGGCCAGGTATCGCCCACCAATGCCCTGGAGATGGTCGACCTGGTGGAGCGCTACGAGGCCACCAGAAACCTGCAGGGGACTCTTGCGGGAAGGGGTCAGTCAAACCCCGGAGGCCTCTGCCCCAGTTCCGACGTCCGGCGACCGAGCGGCCTGCACGGAATATACCCCCTGCGAGTCCGCCTCCCGTGGTATGCTGGAGGTGTCAGGAGCCAGGCCACATCAGGGCCGACTGTCCGCATCGGGAGGAGCCGATGGATATGAACTACGGGGTCGTCACTCCCTGTATGCACGGAAGCTGTGCGCAACTGGCACCCGTGAGGTGCAGGACCATAACCACCTGTGTCAGGTAGAGGTGGGAGACTCTCTGGCGGTGGCTCTGCTGGACTCCGGGAGTTTAGTCTCCCTGGTAAGGGCTGCCCTTGTACGGCCTGCGGAGTATACTGGCCGTAAAGTCGGGGTCCTGTGCATCCACGGAGACCTGAAAGACTACCCCACCGCACTAGTGACTTTGTCCACCGCGGCTGGTAGGTGGACCCACGAGGTGGCTGTCGCTACTAAACTCCCACACGAACTGATACTTGGGAGGGACTTCCCGGTTTTCCGGCGCTGTGGCGGTAATAAAGGTATCTGAGGGACCCGAGACAGGGGTGACCCTAGTGGAGTGGCCTGATACCACTGGAAGGCCAGAACCCTGGGAGCCCAAGTCTGAAGGGCCGGCGGTAGGGGTGACCACTGCTCCAGCGGTAGAGGGGAGACAACCCCACTGAGTGTAATGGTGGGAGACACGGAGGACTTGCCACGGGACCTGAGTTGGCAGACCTCAATGTCTCCGGGGAAAAATTTTGGGACCGCACAACACGGGACCAAACCCTAACCAGGGCCTGGGAGAATGTGCTGGAAATTGATGGGAAACCCCAGAAACCAGGGGCTGAATTAATGTTCCCACGATTTATTGTTCTGCATTCAATTGCCAAAATGGATATAACATTAATCAGTGGTTTCAGCTGTGGCTGGCCAAGGTTAATAGAGTCCGTCACAGGATATATTATTTTCTGGGGTGAAATTCAATTGCCAAAATAGCAATACCGTTAATCTGTGGTTTCAGCTGTGGCTGGCCAAGTTTAATAGTGTCCTGCAAAGGATATATTTTGTTCTGGGGTGAAATTCAGTTGCAAAAATAGAAATACTGTAAATCTGGTGTTCCAGCAGTGGCTGGTCAAGTTTAATCGTGTCCGGTAAAGGATATATTTTGTTCTGGGGTGAAATTCAAATGCCAAAATAGCAATCCCCTAGATCTGGTGTCCCAGCAGTGTCTGGCCATGTTTAATGCTGTCCGGCAAAGGATATATTTTTTCTTGGGTGAAATTCAATTGCCAAAATAGCAATAGCATAAATCAGTGGTTTCATCTGTTGCTGGCCAAGTTTAATAGTGTCCATCAAAGGATATCATTTTTCTGGGGATAAATTCAGTTGAAAAAAAGCAATCCCTAAATCTAGTGTTCCAGCTGTGGCTAGCCAAGTGTAATACTATCTGCTGTCTGGCAAAGGACAGATTTTTTTCTGTGGTGATATTCAATTGCCAAAATAGCATTCCCCTAAATCTGGTGTCCCCTCAGTGGGTGGGCAATTTTAATAGTGTCCGGCAAAGGATTGATAATTTTCTGGGGTGAAATTCAATTGCCAAAATAGCAATCCCTAAACCATGTGTCCCAGCAGTGGCTGGCCAAGTTTAATAGTGTCCGGCAAAGGATATATTTTTTATGGGTTCACATTGTGGTAGGTGCAGGGTGCCGTCCTAGATGGCAGGTACGTGTCACCGAGGTTGCTGGCCTCGGTGAGGTGAGAGCCGGGTTTTTGTCTGCAGCAGCTAGTGCTGTTTGACTTTGTTAAATAGCATGGCTGCAAAGCCGATCCGGGCCGGCTCTTACTGGGAGCAGCTAAAGAGTAGGGTGGGTGGCTGCTCCCCACGGTCCAGTCCGAGTTTTGGGCTGGGTTTATAAACTCAGCCAGCACCACCAGCTGTGAGTGTGATTATCCTGGAGCTGCTAACAGGGCTGGGAGTTCTCTGTCCTGGAGGAAAGAGCTCAGCAAGGAGGTATTTTGTTCCTGGCTACCTGAAGCTGGATTCTCCTGCGGCTGGGCCGACAGCGTGGTGCGAACCTGCACCTACACCTCCCAGGTGACTGAACCTGTGTTGGACTGTTTTTGTTTGGCTACGTTATTTCCGTTGTGTGTGAACTGTCACCAAGAGACTGTTTTTCATTTTGTGTGCAAGTGTGAATAAAACACTGTTTGTTGCACAATCTGGACTCCTGGTTTTGCCTCTAAACTGCACCCGCACCGCTGTCTACCAGAGCGACTCCCCACATTTGGTGTCGGATGCGGGCATGCGCAGTGAGGCTGGCGTGAGCGCCGAAGTTTTGTTTTTCTAAAGTGTATGGAATATATTAAGCCAGCAAAGCTGCAAGCAGGAGTTTCTGGCAACATGGAGGCTGCTGTGAAGGCTCTCATAGAGGCTAACGTGCAGCAGCGGGAGACCAACCAACTATTGCTACAACATGTGATGGCGTTACAGGCGGCAGGAGCGTCCCACCACGTCCATGATGCCCGGAAGCGGTCCGTGCGGCGATCCCAAAAATGACCCCGCAGGCGGCGTTGAGGCGTACCTGGCGGTTTTGAGAAGGTCGCCGTGAGGGAAAAGTTACCCCGTGACCAGTGGGCTGAGGTGGTCGCTCCGTTCCTGGCTTCCGGACCCCAGCAGGTGTTTTTCGACTTGTCGGACGACCAAGCGGCAGATTATGACACCGTGAAAGGAGAGGTCCTAGCCAGACTGGGCGTGAACGTGCTGGTCCGCGCCCAAAGAGTCCACCAGTGGGACTTTAAAGCGACTGAACCCGCTAGGCCGCAGTACTACGATCTGCTGCACAGGCTGCAAAAGTGGCTGCAGCCCGATCTACTAAATCCCACTGCCATGCTGGATCGACTGTTGGCGGACATCTTTTGGAGGGCCCTGCCTTATCCCCTCCAGCACTGGATCGGCCAGGTATCGCCCACCAATGCCCTGGAGATGGTCGACCTGGTGGAGCGCTACGAGGCCACCAGAAACCTGCAGGGGACTCTTGCGGGGAAGGGGTCAGTCAAACCCGGAGGCCTCTGCCCCAGTTCCGGCGTCCGGCGACAGAGCGGCCTGCACGGAATATACCCCCTGCGAGTCCGCCTCCCGTGGTATGCTGGAGGTGTCAGGAGCCAGGCCACATCAGGGCCGACTGTCCGCATCGGGATGAGCCGATGGATATGAACTACGAGGGTCGTCACTCCCTGTATGCACGGAAGCTGTGCGCAACTGGCACCCGTGAGGTGCAGGACCATAACCACCTGTGTCAGGTAGAGGTGGGAGACTCTCTGGCGGTGGCTCTGCTGGACTCCGGGAGTTTAGTCTCCCTGGTAAGGGCTGCCCTTGTGCGGCCTGCGGAGTATACTGGCCGTAAAGTCGGGGTCCTGTGCATCCACGGAGACCTGAAAGACTACCCCACTGCACTAGTGACTTTGTCCACCGCGGCTGGTAGGTGGACCCACGAGGTGGCTGTCGCTACTAAACTCCCACACGAACTGATACTTGGGAGGGACTTCCCGGTTTTCGGCGCTGTGGCGGTAATAAAGGTATCTGAGGGACCCGAGACAGGGGTGACCCTAGTGGAGTGGCCTGATACCACTGGAAGGCCAGAACCCTGGGAGCCCGAGTCTGAAGGGCCGGCGGTAGGGGTGACCACTGCTCCAGCGGTAGAGGGAGACAACCCCACTGAGTGTAATGGTGGGAGACACGGAGGACTTGCCACCGGGACCTGAGTTGGCAGACCTCAATGTCTCCGGGGAAAATTTTGGGACCGCACAACACCGGGACCAAACCCTAACCAGGGCCTGGGAGAATGTGCTGGAAATTGATGGGAAACCCCAGAAACCAGGGGCTGAATTAATGTTCCCACGATTTATTGTTCTGCAGGATATGTTGTATCGGGTGAGACCAAATCCGAGGCGAACCTGTTGAACAGTTGGTGGTGCCCACAGCGTATCGTAAGCTTGTCATGGAGCTTGCCCACCAACATGTTCTTGGGGACACCTGGGGTGGCAGAAAACCCAGGACCGCATACTGCAGCGATTTTATTGGCCCAGTGTGTTCAAGGAGGTAGAGAATTATTGTAAGTCCTGTCCGACCTGTCAGATAACTAGCCCCCAGCCACATTTCCGTAGTCCTCTGGTACCTCTGCCAATTATTGAAGTACCGTTTGAGCGAATCGCGATGGATTTAGTGGGCCTGTACCAAAGTCTGCCAGGGGCCACCAACACATTCTGGTAGTTCTCGACTATGCCACTCGGTATCCGGAGGCGGTGCCTCTGCGACATACCTCAGCTAAGCTCATTGCCAAAGAGTTAATGGAGATGTTTTCCCGTGTGGGCCTGCCAAAAGAGGTTCTGACAGACCAAGGGACCCCTTTTATGTCCAAAGTAATGGGGAACTGTGTAAATTGTTGCGTATAAAGCAGTTACGGACGTCCGTTTACCATCCGCAAACAGACGGTCTTGTGGAGAGGTTTAACCAAACTCTAAAAAATATGTTAAAGAGGGTGGTGTCTAGAGATGGGAAGGACTGGGATCTGCTTCTGCCCTATCTCATGTTCGCAGTGCGAGAGGTGCCCCAGGCCTCTACTGGGTTCTCGCCCTTCGAACTGCTTTATAGCAGACACCCTCGGGGCCTGTTGGATATCGCCAAGGAAGCGTGGGAACAACAGCCTGTCCCCCACAAAAGTGTCATTGAGTATGTCGCCCAAATGCAGGAACGGATGGAAAGGGTGTTGCCCTTGGTCCGGGAGCATATGGAGGCAGCGCAACAAGCCCAGAGTAGGGTGTACAATCGTCAGGCTCGGGTGCGGGACTTCAATCCGGGAGATCGGGTTTTGGTTCTGGTACCCACCCTTGACAACAAATTCCTAGCTAGGTGGCAGGGCCCCTATGAGGTGATCGAGAAGGTAGGGAAGTAAATTACAAAGTACACCAGCCAGGGCGGCGCAAGCCGAGCAGGTGTACCACGTGAATTTACTTAAGCCGTGGAAAGATAGGGACGCGGCCGGCGACCACAGCCCCGGCCAGGGCTTCTAGAGTGAAAGGGTCCAGCCCCACAGTTCGAGGCCTGTGAAGCCGTAACCACGGTAAAAATTGCAGACAGCCTATCTTCCAAACAAGTTCCAGGAAGTCAGGGAGTTCCTCAGTCGGAACACGGATGTGTTCTCGGACCTCCTGGCCGCACGTCTCTCATCCGACATGACATCGTCACTGAGCCTCAGGCCAAGGTCGGTTAAAACCATACCGGGTACCCGAGGCTCGGCGGCGAGCCATCGCGGAGGAAGTGCAGTTAATGTTGAAGCTCGATGTCATTGAGGAGTCGAAAAGTGAGTGGGCCAGTCCCATAGTCCTAATACCCAAGCCGGATGGGACGTTGCGGTTCTGCAACGACTTTCGCAAGTTAAATGAAGTATCCAAGTTTGGCGCGTATCCCATGCCCGAGTAGACGAGCTTGTTGAAAGTTTAGGACAAGCCCGTTATTTTCTGTGCTGGACCTCACTAAAGGGTACTGGCAGGTACCCATAGCGAGTCGGCTAAGGAAAAAACCGCATTTGTTACCCCGCAGGGCCTGTATCACTACAAGGTGTTACCCTTTGGCCTGCATGGCGCCCCGCCACTTTCCAAGGTTAATGGACATAGTGCTGCGACCACATCGTCGGTGCGCCTCGGCCTACTTAGATGATGTAGTCATCCACAGCACCGACTGGGAAAGCCATTTACCCAAGGTGCAGGCGGTAGTGGATGCCCTGAGGAAAGCCGGACTGACCGCTAACCCAAAGAAGTGCTCCATAGGGTTAGAGGAGACAAAATATCTGGGATATGTAATTGGGCGGGGAGTCATCAAGCCTCAGGTAAATAAGGTAGAGGCAATACGGAGTTGGCCCCGACCGGTCACCACCAGGCAGGTAAAGTCGTTCCTGGGGATTGTGGGGTATTACATGAGGTTTGTGCCCCACTTTGCTACTATTAGCTTCGCCATTGACAGAGTTGTTAAAGGGCGTAAGACAGGGATGGTCCGCTGGAATGAGCAGGCGGAAAGGCTTTCTCCGCCTTGAAATCGGCCCTGTGTGGGTCCCCGGTTTTGGTGACACCCGATTTCAGGAAGGATTTCGTAGTCCAGACCGCGCCTCTGAGGTTGGCCTTGAGTGCGGTACTGTCGCAGGAAGTCAACGGGGAGGAGCATCCCGTTGTCTTCCTCAGCCGCAAGCTCACCCCAGCAGAGACTAGGTACAGCATAGTCGAGAGAGAGTGCCTGGCCATCAAGTGGGCACTCGAGGCCCTCCGTTATTACCTGTTGGGCAGAAGCTTTCGCCTGGTGACCGACCACTCCCCACTCAAGTGGATGTCCCAAGCCAAAGAGAGGAATGCCCGGGTCACCAGGTGGTTTCTGTCTCTACAGAATTTTAAATTCACGGTGGAGCACAGAGCGGGCCGGTTATTAAAAAATGCAGGCGCGCTCTCCCGGGTACACTGTTTGTCCTGTGTCCACCCCCTCAGGGTTGAACAAAGGGGGGTATGTGGTAAGGTGCAGGGTGCCGTCCTAGATGGCAGGTACGTGTCACCGAGGTTGCTGGCCTCGGTGAGGTGAGAGCCGGGTTTTTGTCTGCAGCAGCTAGTGCTGTTTGACTTTGTTAAATAGCATGGCTGCAAAGCCGATCGGGCCGGCTCTTACTGGGAGCAGCTAAAGAGTAGGGTGGGTGGCTGCTCCCCACGGTCCAGTCCGAGTTTTGGGCTGGGTTTATAAACTCAGCCAGCACCACCAGCTGAGAGTGTGATTATCCTGGAGCTGCTAACAGGGCTGGGAGTTCTCTGTCCTGGAGGAAAGAGCTCAGCAAGGAGGTATTTTGTTCCTGGCTACCTGAAGCTGGATTCTCCTGCGGCTGGGCCGACAGCGTGGTGCGAACCTGCACCTACACCTCCCAGGTGACTGAACCTGTGTTGGACTGTTTTTGTTTGGCTACGTTATTTCCGTTGTGTGTGAACTGTCACCAAGAGACTGTTTTTCATTTTGTGTGCAAGTGTGAATAAAACACTGTTTGTTGCACAATCTGGACTCCTGGTTTCGCCTCTAAACTGCACCCGCACCGCTGTCTACCAGAGCGACTCCCCACAACATTCAATTGCCAAAATGGATATACCATTAATCAGTGGTTTCAGCTGTGGCTGGGCAAGTTTAATAGAGTCCGTCAAAGGATATATTATTTTCTGGGGTGAAATTAAATTGCCAAAATAGCAATGCCATAAATCAGTGCTTTCAGCTGTGGCTGGCCAAGTTTAATAGTGTCCGGCAAAGGATAGATAATTTTCTGGGGTGAAATTCAATTGCCAAAATAGCAATCCCCTAAACCATGTGTCACAGCAGTGGCTGGCCAAGTTTAATAGTGTCCGGCAAAGGATATATTATGTTCTGGGGTGACAATCAATTGCCAAAATGGATATACCATTAATCAGTGGTTTCAGCTGTGGCTGGACAAGTTTAATAGAGTCCGTCAAAGGAGATATTATTTTCTGGGGTGAAATTCAGTTGCCAAAATAGCAATACCGTTAATCAGTGGTTTCAGCTGTGGCTGGCCAAGTTTAATAGTGTCCGGCAAAGGATATATTTTGTTCTGGGGTGAAATTCAATAGCCAAAATAGCAATCCCTTTAATCTGGTGTCCCCTCAGTGGCTGGACAAGTTTAATAGTGTCTGGCAAAGGATAGATAATTTTCTGGGGTGAAATTCAATTGCCAAAATAGCAATCCCCTAAATCTGGTGTCCCAGCAGTGGCTGGCCAAGTTCAATAGGGTCCGGCAAAGGATATATTTTGTTCTGGGGTGAAATTCAATAGCCAAAATAGCAATCCCTTAAATCTGGTGTCCCCTCAGTGGCTGTACAAGTTTAATAGTGTCCGGTAAAGGATAGATAATTTTTTTTCTTGGGTGAAATTCAATTGCCAAAATAGCAATAGCATAAATCAGTGTTTTCTGCTGTGGCTGGCCAAGTTTAATAGTGTCCGTCAAAGGATATATTATTTTCTGGGGTGAAATTCAATTGCCAAAATAGCAATACAGTAAATAAGTGGTTTCAGCTGTGGCTGGCCAATTTTAATAGTGTCCGTCAAAGGATATATTTTGTTCTGGGGTGAAATGCAATAGCAAAAATAGGAATCCCCTAAATCTCGTGTCCCAGCAGTGGCTGGCCAAGTTTAATCGTGTCCGGCAAAGGATATATTTTTTTCTGGGGTGACATTCAATTGCCAAAATGGATATACCATTAATCAGTGGTTTCAGCTATGGCTGGCCAAGTTTAATAGAGTCCGTCAAAGGATATATTATTTTCTGGGGTGAAATTCAATTGCCAAAATAGCAATACCGTTAATCTGTGGTTTCAGCTATGGCTGGCCAAGTTTAATAGTGTCCTGCAAAGGATATATTTTGTTCTGGGGTGAAATTCAGTTGCAAAAATAAAAATACTGTAAATCTGGTGTTCCAGCAGTGGCTGGTCAAGTTTAATAGTGTCCGGTAAAGGATATATTTTGTTCTGGGGTGAAATTGAATTGCCAAAATAGCAATCCCCTAGATCTGGTGTCCCAGCAGTGGCTGGCCATGTTTAATACTGTCCGGCAAAGGATATATTTTTCTTGGGTGAAATTCAATTGCCAAAATAGCAATAGCATAAATCAGTGGTTTCAGCTGTTGCTGGCCAAGTTTAATAGTGTCCATCAAAGGATATCATTTTTTCTGGGGATAAATTCAGTTGAAAAAAGCAATCACCTAAATCTAGTGTTCCAGCTGTGGCTAGCCAAGTGTAATACTATCTGCTGTCTGGCAAAGGACAGATTTTTTCTGTGGTGATATTCAATTGCCAAAATAGCAATCCCTAAATCTGGTGTCCCCTCAGTGGCTGGGCAATTTTAATAGTGTCCGGCAAAGGATAGATAATTTTCTGGGGTGAAATTCAATTGACAAAATAGCAATCCCCTAAACCATGTGTCCCAGCAGTGGCTGGCCAAGTTTAATAGTGTCCGGCAAAGGATAGATAATTTTCTGGGGTGAAATTCAATTGACAAAATAGCAATCCCCTAAACCATGTGTCCCAGCAGTGGCTGGCCAAGTTTAATAGTGTCCGGCAAAGGATATATTATGTTCTGGGGTGAAATTCAATAGCCAAAATAGCAATCCCCTAAATCTGGTGTCTCAGCAGTGGCTGGCCAAGTTTAATAGTGTCCGGCAAAGTATATATTCTGTTCTGGGGTGAACTTCAATAGCCAAAATAGCAATCCCCTTAATCTGGTGTCCCAGCAGTGGCTGGCCAAGATTAATAGTGTCCGGCAAAGGATATATTTTTTTCTGGGGTGAAATTCAATTGCCAAAATAACAGTACCCTAAATCAGTGGTTTCTGCTGTGTATTATTTTCTGGGGTGAAATTCAGTTGCAAAAATAGAAATACCGTAAATCTGGTGTTCCAGCTGTGACTGGACAAGTTTCTTAGTGTCCGTCAAAGGATATATTATTTTCTGGGGTGAAATTCAATTCAAAAATAGCAATCCCCTAAATCTAGTGTTCCAGCTATGGCTAGCCAAGTGTAATACTATCTGCTGTCTGGCAAAGGACAGATTATTTTCTGTGGTTAAATTCAATTGCCAAAATAGCAATCCCCTAAATCTGGTGTCCCCTCAGTGGCTGGTCAAGTTTAATAGTGTCCGGCAAAGGATAGATAATTTTCTGGGGTGAAATTCAATTGCCAAAATAGCAATCCCCTAAACCATGTTTCTCAGCAGTGGATGGCCAAGTTTAAAAGTGTCCGGCAAAGGATATATTTTTTCTGGGGTGACATTCAATTGCCAAAATGGATATACCAGTAAGCAGTGGTTTCAGCTGTGGCTGGCCAAGTTTAATAGAGTCCGTCAAAGGATATATTATTTTCTGGGGTGAAATTCAATTGCCAAAATAGCAATACCGTTAATCAGTGGTTTCAGCTGTGGCTGGCCAATTTTAATAGTGTCCGGCAAAGGATATATTTTGTTCTGGGGTGAAATTCAGTTGCAAAAATAGAAATACTGTAAATCTGGTGTTCCAGGAGTGGTTCTTCAAGTTTAATAGTGTCCGTCAAAGGATATATTTTGTTCTGGGGTGAAATTCAATAGCCAAAATAGCAATCCCCTAAATCTGGTGTCCCAGCAGTGGCTGGTCAAGTTTAATACTGTCCGGCAAAGGATATATTTTTTTCTTGGGTGAAATTCAATTGCCAAAATAGCAATACAGTAAATCCGTGGTTTCAGCTGTGGCTGGCCAAGTTTAATAGTGTCTGTCAAAGGATATATTTTGTTATGGGGTGAAATTTAATAGTCAAAATAGCAATCACATAAATCTCGTGTCCCAGCAGTGGAAGGCCAAGTTTAATATTGTCCGTCAAAGGATATATTATTTTTCTGGGGTGAAATTCAATTGCCAAAATAGCAATACCATAAATCAGTGGTTTCAGCTGTGGCTGGCCAAGTTTTATAGTGTCCATCAAAGGATATAATTTTTTCTGGGGTGAAATTCAGTTAAAAAAAATAGCAATCCCCTAAATCTGGAGTCCCAGCAGTGGCTGGCCAGGTTTAATAGTGTCCGGCAAAGGATATATTTTGTTCTGGGTTAAAATTCAATAGCCAAAATAGCAATCCCCTAAATCTGGTGTCCCAGCAGTGGCTGGCCAAGTTTAATAGGGTCCGGCAAAGGATATATTTTTTTCTGGGGTGAAATTCAATTGCCAAAATATCAATCCCCTAAATCTGGTGTCCCAGCAGTGGCTGGCCAAGTTTAATAGTGTCCGACAAAGGATAGATTTTTTTCTGTGGTGAAATTAAATTGCCAAAATGGCAATCCCCTAAATCTGGTGTCCCCTCAGTGGCTGGACAAGTTTTGTTCTGGGGTGAAATTCAATAGCCAAAATAGCAATCCCCTAAATCTGGTGTCCCAGCAGTGGCTGGCCAAGTTTAATAGTGTCCAGCAAAGGATATATTTTTTTCTTGGGTGAAATTCAATTGCCAAAATAGCAACAGCATAAATCAGTGGTTTCAGCTGTGGCTGGCCAAGTTTAATAGTGTCCGTCAAAGGATATATTATTTTCTGGGGTGAAATTCAATTGCCAAAATAGCAATACAGTAAATCAGTGGTTTCAGCTGTGGCTGGCCAAGTTTAATAGTGTCTGTCAAAGGATATATTTTGTTCTGGGGTGAAATTTAATAGCCAAAATAGCAATCCCCTAAATCTCGTGTCCCAGCAGTGGCTGGCCAAGTTTAATAGTGTCCGGCAAAGGATTTATTTTTTTCTGGGGTGAAATTCAATTGCCAAAATAGCAATAACATAAATCAGTGGTTTCAGCTGTGGCTGGACAAGTTTAATAGTGTCCATCAAAGGATATCATTTTTTCTGGGGTGATATTCAGTTGCAAAAATAGAAATACTGTAAATCTGGTGTTCCAGCAGTGGCTGGTCAAGTTTAATAGTGTCCGGTAAAGGATATATTTTGTTCTGGGGTGAAATTCAATTGCCAAAATAGCAATCCCTAAATCTGGTGTCCCCTCAGTGGCTGGACAAGTTTTGTTCTGGGGTGAAATTCAATAGCCAAAATAGCAATCCCTAAATCTGGTGTCCCAGCAGTGGCTGGCCAAGTTTAATAGTGTCCAGCAAAGGATATATTTTTTCTTGGGTGAAATTCAATTGCCAAAATAGCAATAGCATAAATCAGTGGTTTCAGCTGTGGCTGGCCAAGTTTAATAGTGTCCGTCAAAGGATATATTATTTTCTGGGGTGAAATTCAATTGCCAAAATAGCAATACAGTAAATCAGTGGTTTCAGCTGTGGCTGGCCAAGTTTAATAGTGTCTGTCAAAGGATATATTTTGTTCTGGGGTGAAATTTAATAGCCAAAATAGCAATCCCCTAAATCTCGTGTCCCAGCAGTGGCTGGCCAAGTTTAATAGTGTCCGGCAAAGGATATATTTTTTCTGGGGTGAAATTCAATTGCCAAAATAGCAATAACATAAATCAGTGGTTTCAGCTGTGGCTGGCCAAGTTTAATAGTGTCCATCAAAGGATATCATTTTTTCTGGGGTGAAATTCAGTTGCAAAAATAGAAATACTGTAAATCTGGTGTTCCAGCAGTGGCTGGTCAAGTTTAATAGTGTCCGGTAAAGGATATATTTTGTTCTGGGGTGAAATTCAATTGCCAAAATAGCAATCCCCTAAATCTGGTGTCCCCTCAGTGGCTGGACAAGTTTTGTTCTGGGGTGAAATTCAATAGCCAAAATAGCAATCCCCTAAATCTGGTGTCCCAGCAGTGGCTGGCCAAGTTTAATAGTGTCCAGCAAAGGATATATTTTTCTTGGGTGAAATTCAATTGCCAAAATAGCAATAGCATAAATCAGTGGTTTCAGCTGTGGCTGGCCAAGTTTAATAGTGTCCGTCAAAGGATATATTATTTTCTGGGGTGAAATTCAATTGCCAAAATAGCAATACAGTAAATCAGTGGTTTCAGCTGTGGCTGGCCAAGTTTAATAGTGTCTGTCAAAGGATATATTTTGTTCTGGGGTGAAATTTAATAGCCAAAATAGCAATCCCCTAAATCTCGTGTCCCAGCAGTGGCTGGCCAAGTTTAATAGTGTCCGGCAAAGGATATATTTTTTTCTGGGGTGAAATTCAATTGCCAAAATAGCAATAACATAAATCAGTGGTTTCAGCTGTGGCTGGCCAAGTTTAAAAGTGTCCATCAAAGGATATCATTTTTCTGGGGTGAAATTCAGTTGCAAAAATAGAAATACTGTAAATCTGGTGTTCCAGCAGTGGCTGGTCAAGTTTAATAGTGTCCGGTAAAGGATATATTTTGTTCTGGGGTGAAATTCAATTGCCAAAATAGCAATCCCCTAAATCTGGTGTCCCCTCAGTGGCTGGATAAGTTTAATAGAGTCTGGCAAAGGATAGATAATGTTCTGGGGTGAAATTCAATTGCCAAAATAGCAATACCGTTAATCAGTGGTTTCAGCTGTGGCTGGCCAAGTTTAATAGTGTTTGGCAAAGGATATATTTTGTTCTGGGGTGAAATTCAATAGCCAAAATAGCAATCCCTTAATCTGGTGTCCCCTCAGTGGCTGGACAATTTTAATAGTGTCCGGCAAAGGGTAGATCATTTTCTGGGGTGAAATTCAATAGCCAAAATAGCAATCCCCTAAATCTGGTGTCCCAGCAGTGGCTGGCCAAGTTTAATAGGGTCCAGCAAAGGATATATTTTATTCTGGGGTGAAATTCAATTGCCAAAATAGCAATCCCTAAATCTGGTGTCCCCTCAGTGGCTGGCCAAGTTTAATAGTGTCTGGCAAAGGATAGATAATTTTTTTCTTGGGTGAAATTCAATTGCCAAAATATCAATAACATAAATCAGTGGTTTCAGCTGTGGCTGGCAAAGTTTAATAGTGTCTGTCAAAGGATATATTATTTTCTGGGGTGAAATTCAATTGCCAAAATAGCAATACAGTAAATAAGTGGTTTCAGCTGTGGCTGGCCAAGTTTAATAATGTCCGTCAAAGGATATATTTTGTTCTGGGGTGAAATTCAATAGCCAAAATAGCAATCCCTAAATCTCATGTCCCAGCAGTGGCTGGCCAAGTTTAATCGTGTCCGGCAAAGGATATATGTTTTTCTGGGGTGACATTCAATTACCAAAATGGATATACCATTAATCAGTGGTTTCAGCTATGGCTGGCCAAGTTTAATAGAGTCCGTCAAAGGATATATTATTTTCTGGGGTGAAATTCAATTGCCAAAATAGCAATACCGTTAATCAGTGGTTTCAGCTGTGGCTGGCCAAGTTTAATAGTGTCCGGCAAGGGATATATTTTGTTCTGGGGTGAAATTCAATAGCCAAAATATGACTCCCTAAATCTGGTGTCCCAGCAGTGGCTGGCCAAGTTTAATAGTGTCCGGCAAAGGTTTTTTTTTTCTGGGGTGAAATTCAATTCAAAAATAGCAATCCTCTAAATCTGGTGTTCCAGCTGTGGCTAGCCAAGTGTAATACTGTCTGCTGTCTGGCAAAGGATAGATTTTTTTCTGTGGTGAAATTCATATGCCAAAATAGCAATCCCCTAAATATGGTGTCTCCTCAGTGGCTGGCCAAGTTTAATAGTGTCTGGCAAAGGATAGATGATTTTCTGGGATGAAATTCAATTGCCAAAATAGCAATCCCTAAACCATGTGTCCCAGCAGTGGCTGGCCAAGTTTAATAGTGTCCGGCAAAGGATATATTGTGTTCTGGGGTGAAATTCAATAGCCAAAATAGCAATCCCCTAAATCTGGTGTTCCAGCAGTGGCTGGCCAAGTTTAATAGTGTCCGGCAAAGGATATATTTTTTCTGTGGTGAAATTCAATTGTCAAAATAGCAATACCCTAAATCAGTGGATTCTGCTGTGTATTATTTTCTGGGATTGAAATTCAATTGCAAAAATAGAAATATCGCAAATCTGGTGTTCCAGCTGTGACTGGACAAGTTTCTTAGTGTCCGTCAAAGGATATATTATTTTCTGGGGTGAAATTTAATTCAAAAATAGCAATCCCCTAAATCTGGTGTTCCAGCTATGGCTAGCCAAGTGTAATACTATCTGCTGTCGGGCAAAGGACAGATTATTTTCTGTGGTGAAATTCAATAGCCAAAATAGCAATCCCCTAAATCTGGTGTCCCAGCAGTGGCTGGCCAAGTTTAATACTGTCTGGCAAAGGATATATTTTTTCTTGGGTGAAATTCAATTGCCAAAATAGCAATAGCATAAATCAGTGGTTTCAGCTGTTGCTGGCCAAGTTTAATAGTGTCCATCAAAGGATATCATTTTTTCTGGGGTGAAATTCAGTTGAAAAAAAGCAATCCCCTAAATCTGAAGTCCCAGCAGTGGCTGGCCAAGTTTAATAGTGTCCAGCAAAGTATATATTTTGTTCTGGGTTAAAATTCAATAGCCAAAATAGCAATCCCCTAAATCTGGTGTCCCAGCAGTGGCTGGCCAAGTTCAATAGTGTCCGGCAAGGGATATATTTTGTTCTGGGGTGAAATTCAATAGCCAAAATATGACTCCCTAAATCTGGTGTCCCAGCAGTGGCTGGCCAAGTTTAATAGTGTCCGGCAAAGGTTTTTTTTTTTTCTGGGGTGAAATTCAATTCAAAAATAGCAATCCTCTAAATCTGGTGTTCCAGCTGTGGCTAGCCAAGTGTAATACTGTCTGCTGTCTGGCAAAGGATAGATTTTTTCTGTGGTGAAATTCATATGCCAAAATAGCAATCCCCTAAATATGGTGTCTCCTCAGTGGCTGGCCAAGTTTAATAGTGTCTGGCAAAGGATAGATAATTTTCTGGGATGAAATTCAATTGCCAAAATAGCAATCCCCTAAACCATGTGTCCCAGCAGTGGCTGGCCAAGTTTAATAGTGTCCGGCAAAGGATATATTCTGTTCTGGGGTGAAATTCAATAGCCAAAATAGCAATCCCCTAAATCTGGTGTTCCAGCAGTGGCTGGCCAAGTTTAATAGTGTCCGGCAAAGGATATATTTTTTTCTGTGGTGAAATTCAATTGCCAAAATAGCAATACCCTAAATCAGTGGATTCTGCTGTGTATTATTTTCTGGGATTGAAATTCAATTGCAAAAATAGAAATATCGCAAATCTGGTGTTCCAGCTGTGACTGGACAAGTTTCTTAGTGTCCGTCAAAGGATATATTATTTTCTGGGGTGAAATTTAATTCAAAAATAGCAATCCCCTAAATCTGGTGTTCCAGCTATGGCTAGCCAAGTGTAATACTATCTGCTGTCGGGCAAAGGACAGATTATTTTCTGTGGTGAAATTCAATAGCCAAAATAGCAATCCCCTAAATCTGGTGTCCCAGCAGTGGCTGGCCAAGTTTAATAGGGTCCGGCAAAGGATATATTTTATTCTGGGGTGAAATTCAATAGCCAAAATATGACTCCCCTAAATCTGGTGTCCCAGCAGTGGCTGGCCAAGTTTAATAGTGTCCGGCAAAGGTTTATTTTTTTTTTCTGGGGTGAAATTCAATTCAAAAATAGCAATCCTCTAAATCTGGTGTTCCAGCTGTGGCTAGCCAAGTGTAATACTGTCTGCTGTCTGGCAAAGGATAGATTTTTTTCTTTGGTGAAATTCATATGCCAAAATAGCAATCCCCTAAATATGGTGTCTCCTCAGTGGCTGACCAAGTTTAATAGTGTCCGGCAAAGGATATATTGTGTTCTGGGGTGAAATTTAATAGCCAAAAAAGCAATCCCCTAAATCTGGTGTTCCAGCAGTGGCAGGCCAAGTTTAATAGTGTCCGGCAAAGGATATATTTTTTCTGTGGTGAAATTCAATTGCCAAAATAGCAATACCCTAAATCAGTGGTTTCTGCTGTGTATTATTTTCTGGGATTGAAATTCAGTTGCAAAAATAGAAATATCATAAATCTGGTGTTCCAGCTGTGACTAGACAAGTTCCTTAGGGTCCGTCAAAGGATATATAATTTTCTGGGGTGAAATTCAATAGCCAAAATAGCAATCCCCTAAATCTGGTGTTCCAGCAGTGTCTGGCCAAGTTTAATAGTGTCCGGCAAAGGATATATTTTGTTCTGGGGTGAAATTCAATAGCCAAAATAGCAATCCCCTAAATCTGGTGTCCCAGCAGTGGCTGGCCAAGTTTAATAGTGTCCTGCAAAGGATATATTCTGTTCTGGGGTTAAATTCAATAGCCAAAATAGCAATCCCCTAAATCAGTGGTTTCTGCTGTGTATTATTTTCTGGGGTGAAATTCAGTTGCAAAAATAGAAATACCGTAAATCTGGTGTTCCAGCTGTGACTGGACAAGTTTCTTAGTGTCCGAAAAAGAATATATTATTTTCTGGGGTGAAATTCAATTGCCAAAATAGCAATCCCCTAAATCTGGTGTCCCCTCAGTGGCTGGACAAGTTTAATAGAGTCCGGCAAAGGATAGATAATGTTCTGGGGTGAAATTCAATTGCCAAAATAGCAATACCGTTAATCAGTGGTTTCAGCTGTGGCTGGCCAAGTTAAATAGTGTTCGGCAAAGGATATATTTTGTTCTGGGGTGAAATTCAATAGCCAAAATAGCAATCCCCTTAATCTGGTGTCCCCTCAGTGGCTGGACAATTTTAATAGTGTCCGGCAAAGGGTAGATAATTTTCTGGGGTGAAATTCAATAGCCAAAATAGCAATCCCCTAAATCTGGTGTCCCAGCAGTGGCTGGCCAAGTTTAATAGGGTCCGGCAAAGGATATATTTTATTCTGGGGTGAAATTCAATAGCCAAAATAGCAATCCCCTAAATCTGGTGTCCCAGCAGTGGCTGGCCAAGTTTAATAGTGTCTGGCAAAGGATAGATAATTTTTTTCTTGGGTGAAATTCAATTGCCAAAATATCAATAACATAAATCAGTGGTTTCAGCTGTGGCTGGCAAAGTTTAATAGTGTCTGTCAAAGGATATATTATTTTCTGGGGTGAAATTCAATTGCCAAAATAGCAATACAGTAAATAAGTGGTTTCAGCTGTGGCTGGCCAAGTTTAATAGTGTCCGTCAAAGGATATATTTTGTTGTGGGGTGAAATTCAATAGCCAAAATAGCAATCCCCTAAATCTCATGTCCCAGCAGTGGCTGGCCAAGTTTAATCGTGTCCGGCAAAGGATATATTTTTTCTGGGGTGACATTCAATTGCCAAAATGGATATACCATTAATCAGTGGTTTCAGCTGTGGCTGGCCAAGTTTAATAGAGTCCGTCAAAGGATATATTATTTTCTGGGGTGAAATTCAATTGCCAAAATAGCAATACCGTTAATCAGTGGTTTCAGCTGTGGCTGGCCAAGTTTAATAGTGTCCGGCAAAGGATATATTTTGTTCTGGGGTGAAATTCAGTTGCAAAAATAGAAATACTGTAAATCTGGTGTTCCAGCAGTGGCTGGTCAAGTTTAATAGTGTCCGGTAAAGGATATATTTTGTTCTGGGGTGAAATTCAATTGCCAAAATAGCAATCCCCTAAATCTGGTGTCCCAGCAGTGGCTGGCCAAGTTTAATACTGTCCGGCAAAGGATATATTTTTTTCTTGGGTGAAATTCAATTGCCAAAATAGCAATAGCATAAATCAGTGGTTTCAGCTGTTGCTGGCCAAGTTTAATAGTGTCCATCAAAGGATATCATTTTTTCTGGGGTGAAATTCTGTTGAAAAAAAAGCAATCCCCTAAATCTGAAGTCCCAGCAGTGGCTGGCCAAGTTTAATAGTGTCTGGCAAAGTATATATTTTGTTCTGGGTTAAAATTCAATAGCCAAAATAGCAATCCCCTAAATCTGGTGTCCCAGCAGTGGCTTGCCAAGTTCAATAGTGTCCGTCAAAGGATATATTATTTTCTGAGGTGAAATTCAATTGCCAAAATAGCAATACCGTTAATCAGTGGTTTCAGCTGTGGCTGGCAAAGTTTAATAGTTTCCGGCAAAGGATATATTTTGTTCTGAGGTGAAATTCAGTTGCAAAAATAGAAATACTGTAAATCTGGTGTCCCAGCAGTGGCTGGTCAAGTTTAATAGTGTCCGGTAAAGGATATATTTTGTTCTGGGGTGAAATTCAATTGCCAAAATAGCAATCCCCTAAATCTGGTGTCCCAGCAGTGGCTGGCCAAGTTTAATGTTGTCCGGCAAAGGATATGTTTTTTTCTTGGGTGAAATTCAATTGCCAAAATAGCAATAGCATAAATCAGTGGTTTCAGCTGTTGCTGGCCAAGTTTAATAGTGTCCATCAAAGGATATCATTTTTTCTGGGGTGAAATTCAGTTGAAAAAAAAGAAATCCCCTAAATCTGAAGTCCCAGCAGTGGCTGGCCAAGTTTAATAGTGTCTGTCAAAGGATATATTATTTTCTGGGGTGAAATTCAATTGCCAAAATAGCAATACAGTAAATAAGTGGTTTCAGCTGTGGCTGGCCAAGTTTAATAGTGTCCATCAAAGGATATATTTTGTTCTGGGGTGAAATTCAATAGCCAAAATAGCAATCCCCTAAATCTCATGTCCCAGCAGTGGCTGGCCAAATTAATTGTGTCCGGCAAAGGATATATTTTTTTCTGTGGTGACATTCAATTGCCAAAATGGATATACCATTAATCAGTGGTTTCAGCTAAGGCTGGCCAAGTTTAATAAAGTCCGTCAAAGGATATATTATTTTCTGGGGTGAAATTCAATTGCCAAAATAGCAATCCCCTAAATCTGGTGTCCCAGCAGTGGCTGGCCAAGTTTAATACTGTCCGGCAAAGGATATATTTTATTCTGGGGTGAAATTCAATAGCCAAAATAGCAATACCGTTAATCAGTGGTTTCAGCTGTGGCTGGCCAAGTTTAATAGTGTCCGGCAAAGGATATATTTTGTTCTGGGGTGAAATTCAATTGCCAAAATAGCAATACCGTTAATCAGTGGTTTCAGCTGTGGCTGGCCAAGTTTAATAGTGTCCGGCAAAGGATATATTTTGTTCTGGGGTGAAATTCAATTGCCAAAATAGCAATAGCATAAATCAGTGGTTTCAGCTGTTGCTGGCCAAGTTTAATAGTGTCCATCAAAGGATATCATTTTTTCTGGGGTGAAATTCAGTTGAAAAAAAGCAATCCCTAAATCTGAAGTCCCAGCAGTGGCTGGCCAAGTTTAATAGTGTCCGGCAAAGTATATATTTTGTTCTGGGTTAAAATTCAATAGCCAAAATAGCAATCCCCTAAATCTGGTGTCCCAGCAGTGGCTGGCCAAGTTCAATAGTGTCCGGCAAGGGATATATTTTGTTCTGGGGTGAAATTCAATAGCCAAAATATGACTCCCTAAATCTGGTGTCCCAGCAGTGGCTGGCCAAGTTTAATAGTGTCCGGCAAAGGTTTATTTATTTTTTTCTGGGGTGAAATTCAATTCAAAAATAGCAATCCTCTAAATCTGGTGTTCCAGCTGTGGCTAGCCAAGTGTAATACTGTCTGCTGTCTGGCAAAGGATAGATTTTTTTCTGTGGTGAAATTCATATGCCAAAATAGCAATCCCCTAAATATGGTGTCTCCTCAGTGGCTGGCCAAGTTTAAAAGTGTCCGGCAAAGGATAGATAATTTTCTGGGGTGAAATTCAATAGCCAAAATAGCAATCCCCTAAATCTGGTGTTCCAGCAGTGGCTGGCCAAGTTTAATAGTGTCCGGCAAAGGATATATTTTGTTCTGGGGTGAAATTCAATAGCCAAAATAGCAATCCCCTAAATCTGGTGTCCCAGCAGTGGCTGGCCAAGTTTAATAGTGTCCGGCAAAGGATATATTCTGTTCTGGGGTGAAATTCAATAGCCAAAATAGCAATCCCCTAAATCTGGTGTTCCAGCAGTGGCTGGCCAAGTTTAATAGTGTCCAGTAAAGGATATATTTTTTCTGTGGTGAAATTCAATAGCCAAAATAGCAATCCACTAAATCAGTGGTTTCTGCTGTGTATTATTTTCTGGGGTGAAATTCAGTTGCAAAAATAGAAATACCGTAAATCTGGTGTTCCAGCTGTGACTGGACAAGTTTCTTAGTATCCGAAAAAGAATATATTATTTTCTGAGGTGAAATTCAATTGCCAAAATAGCAATCCCCTAAATCTGGTGTCCCCTCAGTGGCTGGACAAGTTTAATAGAGTCCGGCAAAGGATAGATAATGTTCTGGGGTGAAATTCAATTGCCAAAATAGCAATACCGTTAATCAGTGGTTTCAGCTGTGGCTGGCCAAGTTTAATAGTGTTCGGCAAAGGATATATTTTGTTCTGGGGTGAAATTCAATAGCCAAAATAGCAATCCCCTTAATCTGGTGCCCCCTCAGTGGCTGGACAATTTTAATAGTGTCCGGCAAAGGGTAGATAATTTTCTGGGGTGAAATTCAATAGCCAAAATAGCAATCCCCTAAATCTGGTGTCCCAGCAGTGGCTGGCCAAGTTTAATAGGGTCCGGCAAAGGATATATTTTATTCTGGGGTGAAATTCAATAGCCAAAATAGCAATCCCCTAAATCTGGTGTCCCCTCAGTGGCTGGCCAAGTTTAATAGTGTCTGGCAAAGGATAGATAATTTTTTTCTTGGGTGAAATTCAATTGCCAAAATATCAATAACATAAATCAGTGGTTTCAGCTGTGGCTGGCAAAGTTTAATAGTGTCTGTCAAAGGATATATTATTTTCTGGGGTGAAATTCAATTGCCAAAATGGCAATCCCTAAATCTCATGTCCCAGCAGTGGCTGGCCAAGTTTAATCGTGTCTGGCAAAGGATATATATTTTTCTGGGGAGACATTCAATTGCCAAAATGGATATACAATTAATCAGTGGTTTCAGCTATAGCTGGCCAAGTTTAATAGAGTCCGTCAAAGGATATATTATTTTCTGGGGTGAGATTCAATTGCCAAAATAGCAATACCGTTAATCAGTGGTTTCAGCTGTGGCTGGCCAAGTTTAATAGTGTCCGGCAAAGGATATATTTTGTTCTGGGGTGAAATTCAGTTGCAAAAATAGAAATACTGTAAATCTGGTGTTCCAGCAGTGGCTGGTCAAGTTTAATAGTGTCCGGTAAAGGATATATTTTGTTCTGGGGTGAAAATCAATTGCCAAAATAGCAATCCCCTAAATTTGGTGTCCTAGCAGTGGCTGGCCAAGTTTAATACTGTCCGGCAAAGGAAATATTTTTTTCTTGGGTGAATTTCAATTGCTAAAATAGCAATAGCATAAATCAGTGGTTTCAGCTGTTGCTGGCCAAGTTTAATAGTGTCCATCAAAGGATATCATTTTTCTGGGGTGAAATTCAGTTGAAAAAAGCAATCCCCTAAATCTGAAGTCCCAGCAGTGGCTGGCCAAGTTTAATAGTGTCCGGCAAAGTATATATTTTGTTCTGGGTTAAAATTCAATAGCCAAAATAGCAATCCCCTAAATCTGGTGTCCCAGCAGTGGCTGGCCAAGTTTAATAGTGTCCGGCAAAGGATATATTCTGTTCTGGGGTGAAATTCAATAGCCAAAATAGCAATCCCCTAAATCTGGTGTTCCAGCAGTGGCTGGCCAAGTTTAATAGTGTCCGGCAAAGGATATATTTTTTTCTGTGGTGAAATTCAATTGTCAAAATAGCAATACCCTAAATCAGTGGATTCTGCTGTGTATTATTTTCTGGGATTGAAATTCAATTGCAAAAATAGAAATATCGCAAATCTGGTGTTCCAGCTGTGACTGGACAAGTTTCTTAGTGTTCGTCAAAGGATATATTATTTTCTGGGGTGAAATTCAATTCAAAAATAGCAATCCCCTAAATCTGGTGTTCCAGCTATGGCTAGCCAAGTGTAATACTATCTGCTGTCTGGCAAAGGACAGATTATTTTCTGTGGTGAAATTCAATTGCCAAAATAGCAATCCCCTAAACCATGTGTCCCAGCAGTGGCTGGCCAAGTTTAATAGTGTCCGGCAAAGGATATATTTTGTTCTGGGGTTAAATTCAATAGCCAAAATAGCAATCCCCTAAATCTGGTGTCCCAGCAGTGGCTGGCCAAGTTTAATAGGGTCCGGCAAAGGATATATTTTATTCTGGGGTGAAATTCAATAGCCAAAATAGCAATCCCCTAAATCTGGTGTCCCCTCAGTGGCTGGCCAAGTTTAATAGTGTCTGGCAAAGGATAGATAATTTTTTTCTTGGGTGAAATTCAATTGCCAAAATATCAATAACGTAAATCAGTGGTTTCAGCTGTGGCTGGCAAAGTTTAATAGTGTCTGTCAAAGGATATATTATTTTCTGGGGTGAAATTCAATTGCCAAAATAGCAATACAGTAAATAAGTGGTTTCAGCTGTGGCTGGCCAAGTTTAATAGTGTCCGTCAAAGGATATATTTTGTTCTGGGGTGAAATTCAATAGCCAAAATAGCAATCCCCTAAATCTCATGTCCCAGCAGTGGCTGGCCAAGTTTAATCGTGTCCGGCAAAGGATATATTTTTTCTGGGGTGACATTCAATTGCTAAAATGGATATACCATTAATCAGTGGTTTCAGCTATGGCTGGCCAAGTTTAATAGAGTCCGTCAAAGGATATATTATTTTCTGGGGTGAAATTCAATTGCCAAAATAGCAATACCGTTAATCAGTGGTTTCAGCTGTGGCTGGCCAAGTTTAATAGTGTTCGGCAAAGGATATATTTTGTTCTGGGGTGAAATTCAATAGCCAAAATAGCAATCCCCTTAATCTGGTGCCCCTCAGTGGCTGGACAATTTTAATAGTGTCCGGCAAAGGGTAGATAATTTTCTGGGGTGAAATTCAATAGCCAAAATAGCAATCCCTAAATCTGGTGTCCCAGCAGTGGCTGGCCAAGTTTAACCACTTCAGCCCGCCTAGCTTAAACACCCTTAATGACCAGGCCACTTTTTACAATTCCGCACTACACTACTTTCACCGTTTATTGCTCCGTCATGCAACTTACCACCCAAATGAATTTTACCTCCTTTTCTTCTCACTAATAGAGCTTTCATTTGGTGGTATTTCATTGTTGCTGACATTTTTACTTTTGCCATTAATACAAATTTAACGAAATTTTTGCAAAAAATGACATTTTTCACTTTCTGTTGTAAAATTTTTCAAAAAAACTACATTTCTATATAAATTTTCTCTAAATTTATTGTTCTACATGTCTTTGATAAAAAAAGTCCAATAAGTGTATATTTATTGGTTTGGGTAAAAGTTATAGCGTTTACAAACTATGGTGCAAAAAGTGAATTTCTGCATTTTGAAGCAGCTCTGACTTTCTGAGCCCCTGTCATGTTTCTTCAGGTGCTAGAATGTCAGGATAGTATAAATACCCCCAAATCACACCATTTTAGAAAGAAGACACCCCAAAGTATTCGCGGAGGGGCATGGTGAGTTCATGTATCATTTCATTTTTTCACAAGTTAGCGGAAAATGACACTTTCTGAGAAAAAAAAAGTTTCAATTTCTGCTAACTTCTGGCAAAAAAAAGAAATCTCAGACGGACTCACTATGCCCTCAGTGAATACCTTGGAGTGTCTACTTTCAAAATGGGGTCATTTGTGGGGTGTTTGTACTGTTCTGGCATTTTGGGCGGGGCTAAATGTGAGCCGCCATGTAAAACCTAAAGGTACTCGTTGGAATTTGGGCCCCTTTGCACTTCAGGCTGCAAAAAGTGTCACTTATGTGGTATCGCCGTACTCAGGAGAAGTAGGGCAATGTGTTTAGGGTGTATTTTTACATATACCCATGTTGGGTGAGAGAAATATCTCTGTAAACTGACAACTTTGTATAAAATTTTTTAAAAGTTGTCGTTTACAGAGATATTTTCACACACAGTATGGGTATATATAAAATACACCCTAAAACACATTGCCCTACTTCTCTGAGTACGAGGATACCACATGTGTGACACTTTTTGCAGGCTGGGTGCAAAGGGCCCTAAAACTAATGAGTACCTTTAGATTTCACAGGACATTTTACGCATTTGGATTCCAGACTTCTTCTCACGCTTTAGGGGCCCCTAAATGCCAGGACAGTATAAATACCCACATGTGACCCCATTTTGAAAGAAGACACCCCAAGGTATTCCGTGAGGGGCATGGCGAGTTCATGTAAAATTTTATTTTTGTCACAAGTTAGTGGAATATGAGACTTTGTAAAAACAAAATAAAAAAATATATATCAATTTCTGCTAACTTGTGCCAAAAATAAAAATTCTGTGAACTCGCCATGCCCTCACGGAATACCTTGGGTGTCTTCTTTCAAAATGGGTCACATGTGGGGTATTTATACTGCCCTGGCATTTTAGGGGCCCTAAAGCGTGAGGCTCAAATGCGTAAAATGGCCTGTAAATCCTAAAGGTACTCATTGGTTTTAGGGCCTTTGTGCACCTTGGCTGCAAAAAGTGCCACTCATGTGGTATCGCCGAACTCAGGAGAAGTAGGGCAATGTGTTTTGGGGTGTATTTTTACATATACCCATGCTGCGTGTGAGAAATATTGCTGTAAACTGACAACTTTTTACATTTTTATTCAAAGTTGTCAATTTACAGAGATATTTCTCACACACAGTATGGGTATATGCAAAATACACCCCAAACACATTGCCCTACTTCCTGAGTACGACGATACTACATGTGCCACTTTTTTGCAGGCCAAATGCGTAAGGGCCCTAAACTAATGAGTACCTTTAGCACAGGACATTTTTACGCATTTGTCTTCTTCTCACGCTTTAGGGGCCCCTAAAATGCCAGGACAGTATAATACCCCACATGTGACCCCATTTTGGAAAGAAGACACCCCAAGGTATTCCGTGAGGGGCATGGCGAGTTCATGTAAAATTTTATTTTTGTCACAAGTTAGTGGAATATGAGACTTTGTAAAAAACAAAATAAAAAAATATATATCAATTTCTGCTAACTTGTGCCAAAAATAAAATTCTATGAACTCGCCATGCTCCTCACGGAATACCTTGGGTGTCTTCTTTCCAAAATGGGGTCACATGTGGGGTATTTATACTGCCCTGGCATTTTAGGGGCCCCTAAAGCGTGAGAATCCAAATGCGTAAAAATGGCCTGTGAACTCTAAAGGTACTCATTGGTTTTAGGGCCCTTGTGCATCTTGGCTGCAAAAAGTGCCACTCATGTGGTATCGCCGAACTCAGGAGAAGTAGGGCAATGTGTTTTGGGGTGTATTTTTACATATACCCATGCTGCGTGTGAAATATTGCTGTAAACGACAACTTTTTACATTTTTTATTCAAAGTTGTCAATTTACAGAGATATTTCTCACACAAAGTATGGGTATATGCAAAAATACACCCCAAAACACATTGCCCTACTTCTCCTGAGTACGGCGATACCACATGTGTGCCACTTTTTGCAGCCAAGATGCGCAAAGGGCCCTAAAACCAATGAGTACCTTTTAGGAGGGCATTTTTACGCATTTTTCTTCTCACGCTTTAGGGCCCCTAAAATGCCAGGGCAGTATAAATACCCCACATGTGACCCCATTTTGGAAAGAAGACACCCCAAGGTATTCTGTGAGGGGCATGGCGAGTTCATAGAAGATTTTTTTGGCACAAGTTAGCGGAAATTGATTTTTATTGTTTTTCTCATAAAGTCTACCTTTCTGCTAACTTTTGACAAAAAGTTAAATTGTTCATGGACTCACTATGCCCCTCAGCGAATACCTTGGGGTGTCTTCTTTCAAAATGGGTCACATGTGGGTATTTATACTGCCCTGGCATTTTAGGGGCCCTAAAGCGTGAGAAGAAAATGCGTAAAATGCCCTCTAAAAGTACTCATTGGTTTAGAGCCCCTCGCATCTTGGCTGCAAAAAGTGGCACACATGTGGTATCGCCGTACTCAGGAGAAGTAGGGCAATGTGTTCTGGGGTGTATTTTACATATACCCATACTTTGTGTGAGAAATATCTCTGTAAACTGACAACTTTGAATAAAAAATGTAAAAGTTGTCGTTTACAGAGATATTTCTCACACCCAGCATGGGTATATATAAAAATACACCCCAAAACACATTGCCCTACTTCTCCTGAGTACGGCGACACCACATGTGTGACACTTTTTGCAGCCAAGATGCGCAAAGGGCCCTAAAACCAATGAGTACCTTTAGGATTTCACAGGGCATTTTTACGCATTTGGATTCTCATGCTTTAGGACCCCTAAAATGCCAGGGCAGTAGAAATACCCCACATGTGACCCCATTGTGGAAAGAAGACACCCCAAGGTAATCCGTGAGGGGCATGGCGAGTTCACAGAAAAAAAAATTTGGCACAAGTTAGCGGAAATTGATTTTTTTTTTTTTACAGTCTCATATTTCACTAACTTGTGACAAAAATAAAATTTTGCATGAACTCGCCATACCCCTCACGGAATACCTTGGGGTGTCTTCTTCTAAAATGGGGTCACATGTGAGGTGTTTGTACTGCCCTGGCATTTGAGGGTCTCCGCAATCATTACACGTATGGCCAGCATTAGGAGTTTCTGCGATTCTCCTTATATTGAGCAGACGGGTAATGAGATTTTTTCCCGTTCAGCCTCTGCACTGAAAAGAAAAAAATGAACGGCACAGATTTCTTCATTCGCATCAATCAATGTGGATGAAAAAATCTCTGCCCAAAAATGTGCAAAAAAACAAAACGGCACAGATTTCCTCATTCACATCGATCAATGTGGATGAATAAATCTCTGCCAAAAAATGTGCAAAAAAAAGTAGTAAGGCCCCATTCACACGTCCGCAAAAATGTCCGCATCTATTCCGCAATTCTGCGGAATAGATGCGGACCCATTCAGTGTGAATGGGGCTGGCGGTGATGCGGAGAGCACACTATGCGCTCGCCGCATCAGCATTTGCTGGAGCTGCGGCCGCAAACTTCGGGTTTCGGCCCCCAAGCATCCGGCCGCAGCTCCGCAAAAGATAGAGCATGTCCTATTCTTGTCCGCAGTGCGGACAAGAAAAGGCATTTCTATATAGTTCTGGCAATGTGCGGATCCGCAAAATGCGGAAAGCACATTGCTGGTGTCCGTGTTTTGCGGATCCGTGGATCCATGGATCCGCAAAACACATACGGACGTCTGAATGAACCTTACAGTGGGGTAATTAGTGTCAGGGGGTGACATGGGGTGATCGGGGTTAATCAGGGGTTAATCAGTGGGGGTGGGGTGGATGGGTGGGGTGGGGTGGATGGGTGGGGGGTCTGTGTGGTGTTTTGGTGCACTTATAAAAGTTTCTTTGGTGGTCCCAAGCAAATGGGACCACCAAAGGAACGATCAACAAGCATATCAGGCGCTGTTAACAAAACAGCGTCTGATATGCCATTTTTAACTTCTACAGCCTGCCAGCGCACGATCAGCGCTGGCAGGCTGTAGCTACCTGTCCCGGCGTGATCCTGTGAGCGCGCGCACGTGCGCGCGCGTTCACAGGAAATCTCGCCTCTCGCGAGATGACGCGGGCGCGTCAGGAGGAACAGACCGACCGCCCGCAGGACGCAATCCTGCGTGAGGCGGTCGGTAGCGGTTAATAGGGTCCGGCAAAGGATATATTTTATTCTGGGGTGAAATTCAATAGCCAAAATAGCAATCCCCTAAATCTGGTGTCCCCTCAGTGGCTGGCCAAGTTTAATAGTGTCTGGCAAAGGATAGATAATTTTTTTCTTGGGTGAAATTCAATTGCCAAAATATCAATAACATAAATCAGTGGTTTCAGCTGTGGCTGGCAAAGTTTAATAGTGTCTGTCAAAGGATATATTATTTTCTGGGGTGAAATTCAATTGCCAAAATGGCAATCCCTAAATCTCATGTCCCAGCAGTGGCTGGCCAAGTTTAATCGTGTCTGGCAAAGGATATATTTTTTCTGGGGAGACATTCAATTGCCAAAATGGATATACAATTAATCAGTGGTTTCAGCTATAGCTGGCCAAGTTTAATAGAGTCCGTCAAAGGATATATTATTTTCTGGGGTGAAATTCAATTGCCAAAATAGCAATACCGTTAATCAGTGGTTTCAGCTGTGGCTGGCCAAGTTTAATAGTGTCCGGCAAAGGATATATTTTGTTCTGGGGTGAAATTCAGTTGCAAAATAGAAATACTGTAAATCTGGTGTTCCAGCAGTGGCTGGTCAAGTTTAATAGTGTCCGGTAAAGGATATATTTTGTTCTGGGGTGAAAATCAATTGCCAAAATAGCAATCCCCTAAATCTGGTGTCCTAGCAGTGGCTGGCCAAGTTTAATACTGTCCGGCAAAGGAAATATTTTTTCTTGGGTGAATTTCAATTGCTAAAATAGCAATAGCATAAATCAGTGGTTTCAGCTGTTGCTGGCCAAGTTTAATAGTGTCCATCAAAGGATATCATTTTTCTGGGGTGAAATTCAGTTGAAAAAAAGCAATCCCCTAAATCTGAAGTCCCAGCAGTGGCTGGCCAAGTTTAATAGTGTCCGGCAAAGTATATATTTTGTTCTGGGTTAAAATTCAATAGCCAAAATAGCAATCCCCTAAATCTGGTGTCCCAGCAGTGGCTGGCCAAGTTTAATAGTGTCCGGCAAAGGATATATTCTGTTCTGGGGTGAAATTCAATAGCCAAAATAGCAATCCCCTAAATCTGGTGTTCCAGCAGTGGCTGGCCAAGTTTAATAGTGTCCGGCAAAGGATATATTTTTTCTGTGGTGAAATTCAATAGCCAAAATAGCAATCCCCTAAATCTGGTGTTCCAGCAGTGGCTGGCCAAGTTTAATAGTGTCCGGCAAAGGATATATTTTTTTCTGTGGTGAAATTCAATTGTCAAAATAGCAATACCCTAAATCAGTGGATTCTGCTGTGTATTATTTTCTGGGATTGAAATTCAATTGCAAAAATAGAAATATCGCAAATCTGGTGTTCCAGCTGTGACTGGACAAGTTTCTTAGTGTTCGTCAAAGGATATATTATTTTCTGGGGTGAAATTCAATTCAAAAATAGCAATCCCCTAAATCTGGTGTTCCAGCTATGGCTAGCCAAGTGTAATACTATCTGCTGTCTGGCAAAGGACAGATTATTTTCTGTGGTGAAATTCAATTGCCAAAATAGCAATCCCCTAAACCATGTGTCCCAGCAGTGGCTGGCCAAGTTTAATAGTGTCCGGCAAAGGATATATTTTGTTCTGGGGTTAAATTCAATAGCCAAAATAGCAATCCCCTAAATCTGGTGTCCCAGCAGTGGCTGGCCAAGTTTAATAGGGTCCGGCAAAGGATATATTTTATTCTGGGGTGAAATTCAATAGCCAAAATAGCAATCCCCTAAATCTGGTGTCCCCTCAGTGGCTGGCCAAGTTTAATAGTGTCTGGCAAAGGATAGATAATTTTTTTCTTGGGTGAAATTCAATTGCCAAAATATCAATAACGTAAATCAGTGGTTTCAGCTGTGGCTGGCAAAGTTTAATAGTGTCTGTCAAAGAATATATTATTTTCTGGGGTGAAATTCAATTGCCAAAATAGCAATACAGTAAATAAGTGGTTTCAGCTGTGGCTGGCCAAGTTTAATAGTGTCCGTCAAAGGATATATTTTGTTCTGGGGTGAAATTCAATAGCCAAAATAGCAATCCCTAAATCTCATGTCCCAGCAGTGGCTGGCCAAGTTTAATCGTGTCCGGCAAAGGATATATTTTTTCTGGGGTGACATTCAATTGCTAAATTGGATATACCATTAATCAGTGGTTTCAGATGTGGCTGGATAAGTTTAATAGAGTCCGTCAAAGGATATATTATTTTCTGGAGTGAAATTCAATTGCCAAAATAGCAATACCGTTAATCAGTGGTTTCAGCTGTGGCTGGCCAAGTTTAATAGTGTTCGGCAAAGGATATATTTTGTTCTGGGGTGAAATTCAATAGCCAAAATAGCAATCCCCTTAATCTGGTGCCCCTCAGTGGCTGGACAATTTTAATAGTGTCCGGCAAAGGGTAGATAATTTTCTGGGGTGAAATTCAATAGCCAAAATAGCAATCCCCTAAATCTGTTGTCCCAGCAGTGGCTGGCCAAGTTTAATAGGGTCCGGCAAAGGATATATTTTGTTCTGGGGTGAAATTCAATAGCCAAAATAGCAATCCCCTAAATCTGGTGTCCCCTCAGTGGCTGGCCAAGTTTAATAGTGTCTGGCAAAGGATAGATAATTTTTTTCTTGGGTGAAATTCAATTGCCAAAATATCAATAACATAAATCAGTGGTTTCAGCTGTGGCTGGCAAAGTTTAATAGTGTCTGTCAAAGGATATATTATTTTCTGGGGTGAAATTCAATTGCCAAAATGGCAATCCCTAAATCTCATGTCCCAGCAGTGGCTGGCCAAGTTTAATCGTGTCTGGCAAAGGATATATTTTTTCTGGGGAGACATTCAATTGCCAAAATGGATATACAATTAATCAGTGGTTTCAGCTATAGCTGGCCAAGTTTAATAGAGTCCGTCAAAGGATATATTATTTTCTGGGGTGAAATTCAATTGCCAAAATAGCAATACCGTTAATCAGTGGTTTCAGCTGTGGCTGGCCAAGTTTAATAGTGTCCGGCAAAGGATATATTTTGTTCTGGGGTGAAATTCAGTTGCAAAAATAGAAATACTGTAAATCTGGTGTTCCAGCAGTGGCTGGTCAGGTTTAATAGTGTCCGGTAAAGGATATATTTTGTTCTGGGGTGAAAATCAATTGCCAAAATAGCAATCCCCTAAATCTGGTGTCCTAGCAGTGGCTGGCCAAGTTTAATACTGTCCGGCAAAGGAAATATTTTTTCTTGGGTGAATTTCAATTGCTAAAATAGCAATAGCATAAATCAGTGGTTTCAGCTGTTGCTGGCCAAGTTTAATAGTGTCCATCAAAGGATATCATTTTTCTGGGGTGAAATTCAGTTGAAAAAAGCAATCCCCTAAATCTGAAGTCCCAGCAGTGGCTGGCCAAGTTTAATAGTGTCCGGCAAAGTATATATTTTGTTCTGGGTTAAAATTCAATAGCCAAAATAGCAATCCCCTAAATCTGGTGTCCCAGCAGTGGCTGGCCAAGTTTAATAGTGTCCGGCAAAGGATATATTCTGTTCTGGGGTGAAATTCAATAGCCAAAATAGCAATCCCCTAAATCTGGTGTTCCAGCAGTGGCTGGCCAAGTTTAATAGTGTCCGGCAAAGGATATATTTTTTCTGTGGTGAAATTCAATAGCCAAAATAGCAATCCCCTAAATCTGGTGTTCCAGCAGTGGCTGGCCAAGTTTAATAGTGTCCGGCAAAGGATATATTTTTTTCTGTGGTGAAATTCAATTGTCAAAATAGCAATACCCTAAATCAGTGGATTCTGCTGTGTATTATTTTCTGGGATTGAAATTCAATTGCAAAACTAGAAATATCGCAAATCTGGTGTTCCAGCTGTGACTGGACAAGTTTCTTAGTGTTCGTCAAAGGATATATTATTTTCTGGGGTGAAATTCAATTCAAAAATAGCAATCCCCTAAATCTGGTGTTCCAGCTATGGCTAGCCAAGTGTAATACTATCTGCTGTCTGGCAAAGGACAGATTATTTTCTGTGGTGAAATTCAATTGCCAAAATAGCAATCCCCTAAACCATGTGTCCCAGCAGTGGCTGGCCAAGTTTAATAGTGTCCGGCAAAGGATATATTTTGTTCTGGGGTTAAATTCAATAGCCAAAATAGCAATCCCCTAAATCTGGTGTCCCAGCAGTGGCTGGCCAAGTTTAATAGGGTCCGGCAAAGGATATATTTTATTCTGGGGTGAAATTCAATAGCCAAAATAGCAATCCCCTAAATCTGGTGTCCCCTCAGTGGCTGGCCAAGTTTAATAGTGTCTGGCAAAGGATAGATAATTTTTTTCTTGGGTGAAATTCAATTGCCAAAATATCAATAACGTAAATCAGTGGTTTCAGCTGTGGCTGGCAAAGTTTAATAGTGTCTGTCAAAGAATATATTATTTTCTGGGGTGAAATTCAATTGCCAAAATAGCAATACAGTAAATAAGTGGTTTCAGCTGTGGCTGGCCAAGTTTAATAGTGTCCGTCAAAGGATATATTTTGTTCTGGGGTGAAATTCAATAGCCAAAATAGCAATCCCTAAATCTCATGTCCCAGCAGTGGCTGGCCAAGTTTAATCGTGTCCGGCAAAGGATATATTTTTTCTGGGGTGACATTCAATTGCTAAATTGGATATACCATTAATCAGTGGTTTCAGCTATGGCTGGCCAAGTTTAATAGAGTCCGTCAAAGGATATATTATTTTCTGGGGTGAAATTCAATTGCCAAAATAGCAATACCGTTAATCAGTGGTTTCAGCTGTGGCTGGCCAAGTTTAATAGTGTTCGGCAAAGGATATATTTTGTTCTGGGGTGAAATTCAATAGCCAAAATAGCAATCCCCTTAATCTGGTGCCCCTCAGTGGCTGGACAATTTTAATAGTGTCCGGCAAAGGGTAGATAATTTTCTGGGGTGAAATTCAATAGCCAAAATAGCAATCCCTAAATCTGGTGTCCCAGCAGTGGCTGGCCAAGTTTAATAGGGTCCGGCAAAGGATATATTTTATTCTGGGGTGAAATTCAATAGCCAAAATAGCAATCCCCTAAATCTGGTGTCCCCTCAGTGGCTGGCCAAGTTTAATAGTGTCTGGCAAAGGATAGATAATTTTTTTCTTGGGTGAAATTCAATTGCCAAAATATCAATAACATAAATCAGTGGTTTCAGCTGTGGTTGGCAAAGTTTAATAGTGTCTGTCAAAGGATATATTATTTTCTGGGGTGAAATTCAATTGCCAAAATGGCAATCCCTAAATCTCATGTCCCAGCAGTGGCTGGCCAAGTTTAATCGTGTCTGGCAAAGGATATATTTTTTCTGGGGAGACATTCAATTGCCAAAATGGATATACAATTAATCAGTGGTTTCAGCTATAGCTGGCCAAGTTTAATAGAGTCCGTCAAAGGATATATTATTTTCTGGGGTGAAATTCAATTGCCAAAATAGCAATACCGTTAATCAGTGGTTTCAGCTGTGGCTGGCCAAGTTTAATAGTGTCCGGCAAAGGATATATTTTGTTCTGGGGTGAAATTCAGTTGCAAAAATAGAAATACTGTAAATCTGGTGTTCCAGCAGTGGCTGGTCAGGTTTAATAGTGTCCGGTAAAGGATATATTTTGTTCTGGGGTGAAAATCAATTGCCAAAATAGCAATCCCCTAAATCTGGTGTCCTAGCAGTGGCTGGCCAAGTTTAATACTGTCCGGCAAAGGAAATATTTTTTTCTTGGGTGAATTTCAATTGCTAAAATAGCAATAGCATAAATCAGTGGTTTCAGCTGTTGCTGGCCAAGTTTAATAGTGTCCATCAAAGGATATCATTTTTCTGGGGTGAAATTCAGTTGAAAAAGCAATCCCCTAAATCTGAAGTCCCAGCAGTGGCTGGCCAAGTTTAATAGTGTCCGGCAAAGTATATATTTTGTTCTGGGTTAAAATTCAATAGCCAAAATAGCAATCCCCTAAATCTGGTGTCCCAGCAGTGGCTGGCCAAGTTTAATAGTGTCCGGCAAAGGATATATTCTGTTCTGGGGTGAAATTCAATAGCCAAAATAGCAATCCCCTAAATCTGGTGTTCCAGCAGTGGCTGGCCAAGTTTAATAGTGTCCGGCAAAGGATATATTTTTTCTGTGGTGAAATTCAATAGCCAAAATAGCAATCCCCTAAATCTGGTGTTCCAGCAGTGGCTGGCCAAGTTTAATAGTGTCCGGCAAAGGATATATTTTTTCTGTGGTGAAATTCAATTGTCAAAATAGCAATACCCTAAATCAGTGGATTCTGCTGTGTATTATTTTCTGGGATTGAAATTCAATTGCAAAACTAGAAATATCGCAAATCTGGTGTTCCAGCTGTGACTGGACAAGTTTCTTAGTGTTCGTCAAAGGATATATTATTTTCTGGGGTGAAATTCAATTCAAAAATAGCAATCCCCTAAATCTGGTGTTCCAGCTATGGCTAGCCAAGTGTAATACTATCTGCTGTCTGGCAAAGGACAGATTATTTTCTGTGGTGAAATTCAATTGCCAAAATAGCAATCCCCTAAACCATGTGTCCCAGCAGTGGCTGGCCAAGTTTAATAGTGTCCGGCAAAGGATATATTTTGTTCTGGGGTTAAATTCAATAGCCAAAATAGCAATCCCCTAAATCTGGTGTCCCAGCAGTGGCTGGCCAAGTTTAATAGGGTCCGGCAAAGGATATATTTTATTCTGGGGTGAAATTCAATAGCCAAAATAGCAATCCCCTAAATCTGGTGTCCCCTCAGTGGCTGGCCAAGTTTAATAGTGTCTGGCAAAGGATAGATAATTTTTTTCTTGGGTGAAATTCAATTGCCAAAATATCAATAACGTAAATCAGTGGTTTCAGCTGTGGCTGGCAAAGTTTAATAGTGTCTGTCAAAGAATATATTATTTTCTGGGGTGAAATTCAATTGCCAAAATAGCAATACAGTAAATAAGTGGTTTCAGCTGTGGCTGGCCAAGTTTAATAGTGTCCGTCAAAGGATATATTTTGTTCTGGGGTGAAATTCAATAGCCAAAATAGCAATCCCCTAAATCTCATGTCCCAGCAGTGGCTGGCCAAGTTTAATCGTGTCCGGCAAAGGATATATTTTTTCTGGGGTGACATTCAATTGCTAAATTGGATATACCATTAATCAGTGGTTTCAGCTATGGCTGGCCAAGTTTAATAGAGTCCGTCAAAGGATATATTATTTTCTGGGGTGAAATTCAATTGCCAAAATAGCAATACCGTTAATCAGTGGTTTCAGCTGTGGCTGGCCAAGTTTAATAGTGTTCGGCAAAGGATATATTTTGTTCTGGGGTGAAATTCAATAGCCAAAATAGCAATCCCCTTAATCTGGTGCTCCTCAGTGGCTGGACAATTTTAATAGTGTCCGGCAAAGGGTAGATAATTTTCTGGGGTGAAATTCAATAGCCAAAATAGCAATCCCTAAATCTGGTGTCCCAGCAGTGGCTGGCCAAGTTTAATAGGGTCCGGCAAAGGATATATTTTATTCTGGGGTGAAATTCAATAGCCAAAATAGCAATCCCCTAAATCTGGTGTCCCCTCAGTGGCTGGCCAAGTTTAATAGTGTCTGGCAAAGGATAGATAATTTTTTTCTTGGGTGAAATTCAATTGCCAAAATATCAATAACATAAATCAGTGGTTTCAGCTGTGGCTGGCAAAGTTTAATAGTGTCTGTCAAAGGATATATTATTTTCTGGGGTGAAATTCAATTGCCAAAATGGCAATCCCCTAAATCTCATGTCCCAGCAGTGGCTGGCCAAGTTTAATCGTGTCTGGCAAAGGATATATTTTTTCTGGGGAGACATTCAATTGCCAAAATGGATATACAATTAATCAGTGGTTTCAGCTATAGCTGGCCAAGTTTAATAGAGTCCGTCAAAGGATATATTATTTTCTGGGGTGAAATTCAATTGCCAAAATAGCAATACCGTTAATCAGTGGTTTCAGCTGTGGCTGGCCAAGTTTAATAGTGTCCGGCAAAGGATATATTTTGTTCTGGGGTGAAATTCAGTTGCAAAAATAGAAATACTGTAAATCTGGTGTTCCAGCAGTGGCTGGTCAAGTTTAATAGTGTCCGGTAAAGGATATATTTTGTTCTGGGGTGAAAATCAATTGCCAAAATAGCAATCCCCTAAATCTGGTGTCCTAGCAGTGGCTGGCCAAGTTTAATACTGTCCGGCAAAGGATATATTTTTTCTTGGGTGAATTTCAATTGCTAAAATAGCAATAGCATAAATCAGTGGTTTCAGCTGTTGCTGGCCAAGTTTAATAGTGTCCATCAAAGGATATCATTTTTCTGGGGTGAAATTCAGTTGAAAAAAAGCAATCCCCTAAATCTGAAGTCCCAGCAGTGGCTGGCCAAGTTTAATAGTGTCCGGCAAAGTATATATTTTGTTCTGGGTTAAAATTCAATAGCCAAAATAGCAATCCCTAAATCTGGTGTCCCAGCAGTGGCTGGCCAAGTTTAATAGTGTCCGGCAAAGGATATATTCTGTTCTGGGGTGAAATTCAATAGCCAAAATAGCAATCCCCTAAATCTGGTGTTCCAGCAGTGGCTGGCCAAGTTTAATAGTGTCCGGCAAAGGATATATTTTTTTCTGTGGTGAAATTCAATAGCCAAAATAGCAATCCCCTAAATCTGGTGTTCCAGCAGTGGCTGGCCAAGTTTAATAGTGTCCGGCAAAGGATATATTTTTTTCTGTGGTGAAATTCAATTGTCAAAATAGCAATACCCTAAATCAGTGGATTCTGCTGTGTATTATTTTCTGGGATTGAAATTCAATTGCAAAACTAGAAATATCGCAAATCTGGTGTTCCAGCTGTGACTGGACAAGTTTCTTAGTGTTCGTCAAAGGATATATTATTTTCTGGGGTGAAATTCAATTCAAAAATAGCAATCCCCTAAATCTGGTGTTCCAGCTATGGCTAGCCAAGTGTAATACTATCTGCTGTCTGGCAAAGGACAGATTATTTTCTGTGGTGAAATTCAATTGCCAAAATAGCAATCCCCTAAACCATGTGTCCCAGCAGTGGCTGGCCAAGTTTAATAGTGTCCGGCAAAGGATATATTTTGTTCTGGGGTTAAATTCAATAGCCAAAATAGCAATCCCCTAAATCTGGTGTCCCAGCAGTGGCTGGCCAAGTTTAATAGGGTCCGGCAAAGGATATATTTTATTCTGGGGTGAAATTCAATAGCCAAAATAGCAATCCCCTAAATCTGGTGTCCCCTCAGTGGCTGGCCAAGTTTAATAGTGTCTGGCAAAGGATAGATAATTTTTTTCTTGGGTGAAATTCAATTGCCAAAATATCAATAACGTAAATCAGTGGTTTCAGCTGTGGCTGGCAAAGTTTAATAGTGTCTGTCAAAGGATATATTATTTTCTGGGGTGAAATTCAATTGCCAAAATAGCAATACAGTAAATAAGTGGTTTCAGCTGTGGCTGGCCAAGTTTAATAGTGTCCGTCAAAGGATATATTTTGTTCTGGGGTGAAATTCAATAGCCAAAATAGCAATCCCCTAAATCTCATGTCCCAGCAGTGGCTGGCCAAGTTTAATCGTGTCCGGCAAAGGATATATTTTTTTCTGTAGTGACATTCAATTGCTAAAATGGATATACCATTAATCAGTGGTTTCAGCTATGGCTGGCCAAGTTTAATAGAGTCCGTCAAAGGATATATTATTTTCTGGGGTGAAATTCAATTGCCAAAATAGCAATAACGTTAATCAGTGGTTTCAGCTGTGGCTGGCAAAGTTTAATAGTTTCCGGCAAAGGATATATTTTGTTCTGGGGTGAAATTCAGTTGCAAAAATAGAAATACTGTAAATCTGGTGTTCCAGCAGTGGCTGGTCAAGTTTAATAGTGTCCGGTAAAGGATATATTTTGTTCTGGGGTGAAATTCAATTGCCAAAATAGCAATCCCCTAAATCTGGTGTCCCAGCAGTGGCTGGCCAAGTTTAAACTGTCCGGCAAAGGATATGTTTTTTTCTTGGGTGAAATTCAATTGCCAATATAGCAATAGCATAAATCAGTGGTTTCAGTTGTTGCTGGCCAAGTTTAATAGTGTCCATCAAAGGATATCATTTATTCTGGGGTGAAATTCAGTTAAAAAAAAGCAATCCCCTAAATCTGAAGTCCCAGCAGTGGCTGGCCAAGTTTAATAGTGTCTGTCAAAGGATATATTATTTTCTGGGGTGAAATTCAATTGCCAAAATAGCAATACAGTAAATAAGAGGTTTTAGCTGTGGCTGGCCAAGTTTAATAGT